>PVJX010048027.1:0-11640 GCA_004027295.1 Dolichotis patagonum
AGAATAATATCAATTATAATATGGGAGGGTATACTTAAAATATAATCAATCCTGCCATATTCCACAGGACGTACTAATTAAAACACTGATGTTTTTGGTTTTGGTGTTACATTTGAACTCAGATTCTTGCACTTGCCAGGCAGGCACTGTGCCATTGAACTATATCCTCAGCAAGATGAAGATATTCTTGATTGAAATAATTAAATAAAATTAATTAGTAATAATTAAATACAAAAAATTTACAAGTTGCAATTGTTTAAAAAAATGGATCGTCCATCAAATTTCTTTTCTCTTCACAGATTATATTAGTACGAATTATTTTGGTGCTGTAGATAGAACTTCAGGACTTCACATGTGCCAAGCACACTATCTAACTGTGAATTTTACCACCACCTACCTACTTATTATTAATCAAGTTTTAAGTGAAATATATTTCAGCCACATTGTTCTAAAATCATGAATTGTAACTCTCTGCTTTTGATACTGTTATTGTTACTCTGTGTCCAGTGGCTCTCCTGTTTATTTTTTATTTAAATTTTCAATTTAAAGATTATAAATGTGTGATTATAATACATTATAATACATTTGTTTAGCATGACTGTTGCATGAGTCTCCATATCTTTAATGTATTTGTTCCACTGATTCTATAACTTCCCTCCCTACACTCCACACTGTCCTCTTCTTCAGATCCCTTCATCATCTGTCTTTTGACTTCTACCATTTTTCTTTGGTTTAACTCTGACATGTGTTTGAGGTTTTTCATGTAGAATAAAACAAGTAATATTTAAGCTTCTGTGTCTAACATATGTAACTAACATTAGTGTCTCAATGTTAAATTTCAGCCATTTTTTCTGTAAATGACATGATTTCATTCTCTGAATATGTGATTTCATTATTTATATGTTTATTTTATGCACATCTAGGCTGTTTTCATAGCTTTCTTTTTTTTTTTTTGTACTTGGAATCAAACTCATGACCTCGCACTTGCCAAGCAGACACTTTCACCACTGGGCAAAATCCCCAGCCTTGTCTCCATAGCTTTGCTGTCCTGAGTTGCACTGCTATAAACATGGGTATGCATGCTTCACTATAGTACTGTTTTTATCTATTTGAGAAATATACCCTAAAGAGGTATAGCTAGGTCAAATTTAATTTCTATGATTACCTTTTTGAGGGATGGCCATATTGATTTCTGTAGTAGTTAGGACAATTTACACTCCCCAAAATGTAGAGTTATTCTTTGTCTGCTATATTCTGGTCAGCACTGTGGATGTATATGTATGTGCATGTGTTTGTGTGCTCCTGATGGTAGCAATTCTGGCTAGGAATGTCTCATTTATTATACTATTTACTAATTTGTATTAGTAAAAAAGATACCACAAAGCATTGAGGAAAAGTGTTGATGTTGTCTTTAAGATTATATTTTAATGGCAGGTGCAAAAAGAATTACCTATTGAAAAATCTAGGGAGCACAACACTAATTTTGACATGAAGATGCAGCAATATGGTTCTGTCAGACCAATGTTTATTGACGAACTATTAATTTTTATTTAATGAGTTTTATTATATTAAACAATGAATACTTAACAGGAAAAAACAAAGTATTAAAAAATAAAATAAAGAATTTTTAATCTTTATTGAATGTTTATTAAAATGCATCAAAATTTTCAACATCCAATGTTTTTTGGTGTACTAAATCTAAAAAAGAACAAATCAAATAAAGCATAATATGAACTATAATTGAAGTATCAATAGCATTTTACAGAAAACAAAAATCTTTACTTTAGTTATCACACCTAAGGCAGTTTACAAACACAACAACTGCCCATTCCAACAAACATGTCATTTACATTGGTAACACATGAGTTTTGCTTTCTTGGACTTTTTGTAGGACAAGGTGACATTGCATGTATCTTCCTGTAGTATGTATTTAATAGGAATATAAAATATAAATAAAAGATTAAATTCTTAATATGTATTGTATGCTTAGAATAGACATCAAAATTTACACATTTCTTGTGTACTTGCTTATAAAACTTAAGATATAACATAAATACATGCCATTATGAAAACACCAATAGAACACTGACAGAAAAATAGGCTTTTGTTTAGTTGTCATACCAAAAGTAGTCTTCACACAGGACAACTACATGTTCCATCCCCACGACAGCACATATTCTTAGCTATCATTTCCTATGTGGCAGTCCTACTATATTTCTTCTCTGCCTACTATGTTGTGCAACATGCACTTAGAAGGGAAATAAGATGTCAATAAAATAAAATATCAAATATGTAATGACTGTTTAGAATAGACATAATCGTTTTTATATCAGCTGTTTATTTGCTTATCTGGAAGATAACATAAGAATAAAATAATATGTGAACTACAATGCAAACACAAACAAAAAACAATTACTGAAATAAACTTTGCTGCAATTGTGACACCAAAGGTAATCTCCACACAAGACAAATGCATGTTTCATACACCAATAGCACTCACACTGATAACATATATTTTTTTCCTGTCCTTTCTTTTAGTTTTTCTGTTGTTATGGTAGGTCTTTGTGATGACACTCCTGTCTTTTCACCTTTCAGCTCACCAGGGCGCTCTGTGATTTTTGGTGTATTTCCCTGTGCAGAAACATTTTGTTTCTCCTTGGCTGCTAATGATCTCTTATGTGCTCATCTCAATCCTTTAAGAAAATTTCTCTGTTATTATGTGCTTGTTATTTTCTTTGTAAACTATCAAATTCTTTATGGCACACATTCTTAGCAATTAGCAAAACTTAATCATTGCCCAGTGCTTTGTGTTTCGAGTGACATCTTAGTTGTTGTTGAACTCATTAACAGCATGTATCCTGCCTTTCGTTTTATAGAAAAAGTTTCTATCTCAGGCTCCTATATTGTTAAAGTTTCCCTATGAATATTTCCATTATATTGAAAGTTGACATCAACAGTACCAAGTATGTTTTCCTTTGCCATATCTGAGGCCAATGGTGTATCTTTCTTAAAATCAAAGACTGTACTATACAATCCACTGTTTTGAAATTGCAACATTTCACTTGGAATTTTTATTTTGCTCCCTCTGTTCACAACATTATTGAGCTTATTGTTATATGAATAAGTACTCGATAGCTAAGTTCCAGAATAAATGTATAAATTGAAAGCATAATGACTATTTAGATCTACAAAGGCATAAATTTTATGCATGTTTTGACCTATCACTTTTCCTTAAGTCTTTTCCTTAAGACCATCCCTGTGGTCACCATGAGAAATTCTTGTAAGTTCAGCAAGTCCATGAGTGCTTTCAGATCAGTTGGTGAGGTATCATAATAAATACATTTTTGCATGTGGCTTTTGGTACATACAGAACACATACTCATACTTCAACCATTCCATATTTCACATCCTCTTGTAGAATTTCATGCGTTAAATTTTTCAACATTGAATGACATTCTGTTCTCCTATAAAAGCATATATTTTGCCATAATGTATCATCTTCATCATCCATGAATGAGTGATGATGATTCACTTTTAATCTCCTCCAAAATATTCAAATCTGTCTTTTTCATATGCTATTGTACCAACTTGGACTACTACTAGAAAAATCAAAAGAAAACTTTTCTTTTAACAAATCCTGGAGTGGTGTGATTCTATCAGACCCTCTGTGATGCTGGAGTAAACGTGTCTACAACAGATGAGATATGGCATATTGTGGGTAAAAAACCCGTTTTGCCACTTCTTCGTATGTGCACACAACTTGCCACTTTGTATACAAACTGTTTAAACATAGATTGTTTTCTGTAGCTCTCAGGGAATGGAACTGAGATGCGCTGTTCTCTACTATTACAGTAAAGTACAACTGTATATTACAAAAGTAAGGAATGTGTCCACTGGAGCCAATGTTATAATATGTATATGTTATGATACATGATACAAATACAGTGAATAAGATAGCAGTGGCAAAGTATTGCAATAGATATGATATCCCCTCCAAGAACCTAAATCTTGGTTCAAGAAATGAATAAAGAAATGGAGTTAATTGTGAGACTGCCTCATTGAAAAAATTCCAGGCTGGATGTCTGTGTATGCAAGGCCTGGGGGAAGACCATAATCCAGGTTTTAAATATACAGTATATACATTAAAATTTTGACATGGATTAAAACTAAACTTTCAAAAAGTTCAAGAATTTTAACCTAAGAACATGAAAAGAATGAAATTAACATTCTGAATATGTTCAATTTCATGAGTGTGGAAAATCTGGAAGATAAATATCAAGCTTGGTTTATATGGAGAAAAGGATAAATTTTGAAACTCTTACATTACAGAATCAGGCAAAGAGATGTATCAATTTTGAGTTCAAGGATTGTAGCAGAAAATGTCCCCCAGCCACAGTCAATATACTTCAGTTTGTTAGTTGCCCAAGAAACAGGTATGGTGACCGTTCCTGTTACTTTGTGTCTTAGGAAATGTTGGTCACTGTGATGGATGGATGGATGGCCACTATGATGCATAAGAATCAATCAAAGAAAGCAAAGCACTCTGTCACTGTACTTCTCATTGCAGACCTCATAAAATCATTCCTCCCTGAACCTTTCAAAACTGACATTTTGAGGAAAAACTGATTCCTAGTGAGTGCCTGACACTGAATAAATCCACCTCTAAATCCTAGGTGTCATTTCAAAGTTTCTGTTGCCATAGTGTCTGGTGCATTGGCCAGTAAGCCCAAACATGCTGATGTTTTTGGTCACCAGTTGTATCCCTCATGGATGGAGTAGGGACCTCATCTGCTCTCAACAGGAAGGTGTGCCCTCCAGACTGCTGGGGTCCCCTTGGAGGTCTGCAGGAGATTTCTTAGCTCCCCACTGAACAGCTCACATTGTACCTAAAAGAGAGGAAGTTGCAGTCTGGTTCTTGTCATTAGATGAGGTGAGACCCCCAGATGCACCCCAGTTAGTCTGTCAGTCCTTCTCAGCTCATGCAGAAGGAGTCTGATCAACACACATTAGTCAGGACCACTCTCAAGGGAAGGGAGTTGGAATGTTTAACCTTTGAGTGCCTGTTGAATGAATGTGTGAGTGAGTGGAAAAGACAGCATAAGCAATAGGCTGCTCCATCTGTACACCAAGATGGGAAGCACTAATCAGAGTGGCTGATTGGGTGGTCACCAGTAATTCCATGATGATTGACATATGGTGTGACAGAGACCTTGCACCCTACAAAGTTAAGTTTTGTCTAAGTGCCCAAAAGGTAAATGACCAGTCAGGCACCTGCATGGTCTCTTTCTGAGGGGCACCCACCCATGCCATCATTCAAGGGTGTACAACACCCAACTTCCCAGAAATGGGAAGTAATTAGTCAAAACCCACAGTTTTTGACTACAGACAAAAGTGTTTTTCTGAGACTACAGAGTTAAAAATAAAACCAAACCACTCAAAGTAAAAGAAAAAATAAAAGACTATTCTTCCTGAGAATTCTGCCTAGGCACCCTCATCAACCACTGCACTTGCTGCGATCAGTTTCACTCCCAAATTCCAATTGGTCTATTTCAAATCAACTGAATACATTAAAGTTCAATTGTTCTTTGCCTTCATTCAGCCACAGAGGCAGCGCACCCAGAGATGCTCCTATCCTGGTCAGATGGCATCATCTAACACCCACCTGAGATGTCTGTCAGCCATTCCTTCTGAATTCCACATTTTAAGTGAGGAAAACTTGGACTTGGACTGTCAGCTCTTACATGAGTTACCATGGACTTTCCCATAGGTCACCCTGCTTAGAAGCATAAAATCATTCAAGCGTTTCTCAAAGATATCAAACAAGGGAGACAAAAATCTCATCAATATGTCAAGAGTTACCACCATCACTGAAAAGCCTGGGCAATTGAGACTCCAGCCTCTCATCTCTTCTGCCAGGCACAAACTTATAGTGGGGGAGACATTGTCACCAAGCATGAATTCCTGTCACAAAACCAAGCTGCTCTCTCATTTAACACTATACTTTCCCCCAGAGTAAGATGCTACCTGCCTCAGTCTGAGACAGACAGTCACAATCCTGAAATTTTAAAAACTCTCTTCCCTTGGGCCAACTGAACCCTGTTCTGCTTGTGGTAAGTTATTATTTATCTGTTCACCATTGTGTTTTAATGATAGATTTCTTTTTTTTTTTCCTGAAACACTATTAAACCTAACAGAAGCAGGAGCTAGAAACACTGTTGCTTAGTGACTACATCTCTAACAATCTAACAGTATGAATTTATATGAATTCCATGCTCACATAAAAATTATACCTCATTTTAGCTAACTCTAATACTAGTTAAAATATTTAATATTTGCCAAGTTCTGACACAGAGAATGGTAATTTTACCGTAAGAAATTAATAAAAATGCTAATTGTAAGCTAAAAAAAAAACTCTCTTCCCACAGGTATAGGATACTTCCATGCCTCTAGTCCTTGCTACCACACCTCACTGTGACGCTTATTTTTGTCAGAAAACAGTTTGAGATCCTGCTGACTTGTTAATCTCCTCGGAACACTCGTCTCCTCCTGGTGCAGAACAAGATCTCCATGCCATCAACAATGCAGCCATCGCTCCGCACTCTGCAGTTCCTAACTCATGTATCATTTTTCACACCGTTACCATTAGATTCCCCATGGTTTCCATGTCTAGATTTAGAAGATGCCTTCTTTGGCCTTCAAGTTGCTCCATAACTCCTTCAACTGGGACAAGATCCTGAGATAGGACACAACTGACTTGGACTCAATGGTCTCAAAGATTTAAGAGCTTTCCCACTATTTTCAGGAGGCTCTTGCAACAGATTTGGCCACTTTGAGACAGGCTGTTTCTCTGTCATGTGCAGTTATCTCACAATTCCTCAAGAATAAAAACTTCAAAACTGCAAAACGTTTACAGACTGTCTAACTGCTAAAATACTCCTTCTTGCCTGTAAAGCCAGTTCAGGATCATCAAGCCGCCAGTGCTCCCATGATTATCCTCCATATGCACAGCCTCAGTCTTCTGGGATTTTGGAGACACAATAATTCAAATATTTTAGCAGATGAATTGAGTTTATAGTTGAAAAAAATACAGAAGAATGTCTTCTGCTTTTGATGGACTCTTGTCAGCCAGCTCCTCTTTGCCTTTACCTGCAAAGACCCACATTCTGAATTCAAAAGTCACCTGACCTGGACTCAACCTCCAAGAAGTTAAAAAACTTGTTTGCCCTCTTTAGAGAAGCCCTCATGGCCAATGTCACTAGTTTCCCAGCAGAACATGTCACTAAACTTCTGAATCATGATATGCAAACTGCCTGCTGGAAAGGCTCATAAGCTCTGCTGCAATATCTGGAAGAAACTGGTTACAAAAACAAAAACAAAATGAACAAACACTGCAAATTATTGGAGGTGCTCTCTTCTATAAAATCTGCATCTTTGAGTTCCCAAAAACCATGACATTAACCTAGACTATTGGCCCCTGCCAGTGCCCAGTGGACTACCTGTGCACATACTTGGTAAAAGGAGAAAAATTTATATGATCTGATGAGATGACTTGATCCAGTTGCTACTGGCTGCCTTCCCCACCCTTTGTCTCCATGCTTTCATGGCCACTGTCCTCATAATAATAATTTTTAAAAAATGAAAATTTCACCTTAGGCTGAGACTTAACTGTCCAGGTACTGCATGCTCTACTGGACCTCCCAAATAACTGTGGACCTGTGAATCAAGCAGGGCACACCAGACTATGACTGACTGGCACTGACTGATAAGCTGTTCTCAAACTGACCAGACTTAAAAATAAACCTCTCAATAGATAATGAGTATTCTGTGTTGATAAAAGTAGTTCTGTTAGGAATAGAGTCCAACAGCCTGGATATGCTGTGGCTACCTTAGACAAAGTTATTTTGACACAAGCTCTCCTACTGCTGCTTTTGCTGATGTTTGAAAAACCTGCCACCAATGACACCAAATCTGTGCTCCTAAACATCCTCTGGGGATTCACTTGACTGAAACATCAACTCCATCAACCAGACCTGCCTCTGCTGTATCTTTTTCAAGCCCAAGCCACTGTGCTGGCACTTGTACCCACAGCCATTTCATGCTTCAGTGTCTGTGTCCTGGCCTTGACCTCTCATTCCATATCCACAATGAGAAGACAACAGAAGTTCATAGGTTCTTGCTGTATAGGCCCCAAAGCTGTAAAAAAGCTAAAAAAGTAAAATCAGAACATTATAATACAAGCTTGTAACTAAGCCCATAAAAATTTAGCTAAAAGACCTGCTATACTGCAGACACCTCTGCACACACATATAACCCAGATGCATATTAACTGCCTTTATAAGCTTCAGAAATCCAGCCTTAGAGCCATTATTCCAGAGTCCTGCTCCATTTCTGGAGATTTTACCTGGATCAGACAGCTCCTCTAAAGTGCACGTTAAAGAGACAACACACTGAAAACCCTGCTCTGGTCATTCTGGTTGCTGGCCAGCCCATTCATGGCTGAAGCCTGAAGATATCATTCACAGGACTGCTCCTTTTAGGCTGCTTACCCTAGTCCTTGACTTCATTTCAGGGTGTATTTTTGGCTTAACCATACAGCCACAAGAGAATAAAAAACATCCAGTAAAATTCCATGATCTTGAGGATCTTGGCTAGAAACTCTCCTAGAATCACTGACAAGTCTAATTTTATGGTTTCCAGGTGGGCCTTGTCTCAAAAGATCACATTTAACATGCCCAGCAAAGATTTGATGAGGAAATTAAAAGAAGGCAAAAATGTAGCAGAGAATGCCCCCTCCAGCCTGTATAATTTGTTTGTCATCAGGTAACAGTTCTGGTTACACTTCGAGTTACTTTTCTTTCTTAGAAATTGCTGGTCACTGTGATGCATATTGTAAAAACCAATCTAAGAAATTCAAGTACTCTGTCTCTGTACTTCCCTTTGCAGACCCCGTAAAAAATCTCCCTCCTTGAGCCTGACATTTTGAGGGACAATTGATTCCTACTCAGTGCTTGTTCAACACATTGAATTTGCCTCCAAATCCTGGGCAACATTTCATTGCTTCTGTTGCCATGGCAGTGTGAGATCAGGAGAAAATCTAAGGATTTTAGAGACATAATATTTCAAATATTTTAGCAGATGATTGAGTTTTGAAAAAATCCAACACATTTGATATCAGTGTTAAGTTGGTATGTTTTCATAGAAATTTAGATACACAAAACATTCCTCTTAAAATAATGACCCTATAAATTTCTCCCAATAGACATGTAATGGCACAATATAGTTCTTTCCTATCACACATTGTTTTCTTCACACTTTGGTTCTCAAGCAAGTACTGTTCTGCTTTCTAGCTCTAAAATTAAAGATGCATCTTTTTAGAATATTGTACAGTCATAATTATAGAATGCATATTTCTATTGTCTGGTTATTTTGAAGCAGCAAAATTACTGTTGAGATTTTTCCCATGCAGGACTGTGATTTAATAACAATATTTATTAAAAATCAACATTCACTATATGTATACATTTCTATTTATTTATTAGGTGATGTATATGCAAATATTTCCATAACTTAGGTATTACAGAAGCCTATAAAGGTCATTCATGCCAAACTATATAGACTTATGCTTTTTTTACTGATGGTTATGGTATCTGTAATGGATAGAAAAAATAATAAGTAAATGTATACACTTTATGAAATTGTTTCTCAAAGTAAAATAAGATTTTTAATTATAAATAGCTGTAAATTAGTCTACATATTCTGTATACTCACCACTAGTTGTCCTATTCAAATTGTAAAAATTTACACATTCAGGCCAGGCTTGGTTCTACATACCTGTAATACCAGCACTTAAGAAGCTGAGGCACGATGATTGCCTTTATCTAGAGAACACCCTGGGATACATAGAAATTTCAAGGCCAGATTCAACTACATAGTGAAACCTTGTCTCCAAAATCCAAAAAATAAATAAAATAAGGGAAAATAAAATTTTACAAAGTCTAAAGATACACAAGTATTTGCAGTCCCTCATGTATTAGTGACATGGAATAAAATTTTGCTTTAATTCATGCACCATCTATGACGAAGACTTTGTTCACACATTTGAGCATTTTTAAAATGTGCTGTTCATTTTCATACTGTTGTTATTTTGGAGGTGATGCTTTTATAGAAAGAATACAGAACAGAGAAAATGATTTTTATCATATCTGTAGATTGCTAATATTTCCCCTAGAATTTGAATGATCTTTTCATTCACTTACAAGTATCTTTTGAAGTGAAAAAAATTTCTATATTTATAGAGGTTTTATTATCAATGAACCTTTTGTGGATTTATATGGGTAATGCACATAAAGAATCTTAGAGCTATGGACCTCACAAAGATGACCTTATATGTTCATTAAGATGATTTCCCAATTGTATAATTTACATTTAGCTTTGTACCTTTTAATTCCAATAGCTACATATATTGTATAATTAATTGACAGATATAAACATATATTTAAAATGGACAATTGAATTTTGATCTACATATGTACTCATAAAGCCATAACCATAATCAAGAGTTCATGTCTTATTGTCTAAAATGTTTCCAGATTCTCTTTAAAATAACTAACCCTTTCCCAATTCTGCTTTTACCATCTCAAGCAATTACTGATCAACTTTCAGTCTTCTGTCCCATTATAATTAGTAGATATTGATGTTTTTAAAAAATGTATAGAATTTTATTGCTTTTCTTTGCTTTCATTTATAAATGAAGGCATATGTCACATGATGGTATGACTTCTTTTACCTACCAGATTTTGAGATTCATTCATTTTGTTCCATGTGTCAACATTTAAGTACACTTTATTGCCCAGTAATATTTCATTGTATAGATATACAATAATTTTTAATCCAAAAACCAATTTGTGGACTCAAATTTGTTTCCAGGATACTGTTTTGTTTTGTTTTTTGTGGTACTGATGACTTAGAGCCCCACTCCATGCTGATTGTATGCTTTACCATCAAGCTATAGCCTCAATTGTTTGGTTTTGTTGTTATTGTTTTTTAGTAAAAGGGATCAAACTCATGACCTCATGCTTACCAGGCAGATGCCTGTGCCACTGAGTTAATATCTGTCCCCAACAGCCTCAATTCTTGCTCTCAGTTTCTCACAAAGCAACAATTGCTATAATTGGTCATATTTAAATCTCCGGGTGAACATACTCAATCCTAAACAAACACTTACAATGAGAATGCCTACATCACATGAGAAGGGAATACTTGACTGAGTTTTCAAGATGAATGCTCCATTTCTCATTTTCTTCAGCAGTGTATGGGAGTAGAAGCTACTCAATACCTTTTAAATTGGACACTACTGTTTTAAGATATGGTTTTGCTGTGACACTCAAGTTAATGATAAATCTGAGTTGTAGTGATAGTCTCACCACAGGCTCCCAAGCTATAGGTGTGGGATATAGAACCTAATCATTTTCAGTCCTTTTAACTTTAACCATCTTAATATATGTTTAATGTTCTTTTCTCATTGTTTTAAGGTGCAGTTACCTAGTGATTAAACTGAATATCTTTCATGCTTTTATTATGAAAAAATAAAATAAAATTTCATAACAAATGATGAAAAAGGAGCAATACTTGTCTTCAAAG
>PVJX010048028.1:0-11635 GCA_004027295.1 Dolichotis patagonum
GGAATATAAAGCCAGCTTTCTGGGAATGCACATTCTAGACTCTCTGTGTTGGCTGCTACAGCCTTAGTAACTAGGTAGGTGTTTGGAATAGAAAAAAAATATAAACAAGAATCTTTCAGGGTTTAGATGTAGAAGAGGATGGGCAGGGCTAAGCAATAACATTTTAAGAGAAGACTCTGACCTTTCACATGAAAGGCAAATGGGCTTCAGATAATCCCTCCCACCTCTACCCCACCCTGATTTTATTTTTCTGCTTGATGAATATATGCTTGAAGTCATCTCCCCATCCCCTTCAAGCATGGGATAATATACGCTAAGGACAGTTCTAGGCTGTGTCTATTTCCCAGACTAGCGGTGGCCACATAGGAGCCATTGCCTCTCACCAGTGTCCCAGAGGCCACAGTGGCACCCAGGCGCCACCCCCGCTGGACTTCATCCTCAACAATCATGAGAGGTTTCATGATGTGCCAGTTGTTTTTTCATTTGTGCCAATGACCTTGCATGATTGACAGAACAGAGAATATAAAATCCTATAGCATTTAAATATAGTCTCCTGTTACTGTTGTTTAATCAATCTGTAATTGAGAACCTTCTAGACCAGGAAATTTTAGATGGACATAAATCTATGTAAATTAATCCAAAATTGTGTGCCATATGCAAGATTAAAGAGCAAGAGCTTACAAATTAGACCAGTTCCTTGCATCAAATATGAAAAGAACAAAGCAGGGTTGTCAGACTCTTTCTGCTAGCCCAGGGCTCAGGAAATGTTATTGTCGATGTCCACACAGCAAATAGTCCAGGTTTTGTGGGCCAGGCTATCTCTGTCACAACTACTCAATTCTTCCCTTTTAGTATATAAGTAGCCCTAGAAAGCCTATGAGGAATGACTGTGTATTTTGTCCCAGCAATGAGATAATGAATTAATACACCTCTCAAGTGCTGCTGGAGATTTGGGCCAGCATTTAGAGGACTCAAGTTAACCATAACTACATCTTCTCAGCTGTGCTGTTCTCCTGGCCCCACTACTACAACACATAGGCTGAAGACCCAAACCAAACATATAGCATCCTTCAGGTGCATCCCATGCTACCAGACCTTCTGCCTGTCTCTGGTGTCCTCTCTATGTGCACACAAAGGAGAGGATCAATGTGATGAGTTTGCCATGTGCCCCTCCAGAGGATCCCCACTGAGCAGAGTTTTGGTCTGCTGTGATGCTAAGCATTATGTTGGGTACTGGCAACACATTGGTTACAAAATAACCTCTCTGGTCTAAATGCAAGAAATAGAACTTGGGGAGGAGCAGCCAAAGGCAAATGGAGACATCTGTAAAATTTTAGGTACAGAGAAAAATGAGAAAAAAAAGGAAATGGATGGATGGAGAAAAAGGTAGTATTTTGAGTAAAAAGATTAGAGAAAAATTTTTGATTAGTGATGTCTGTGCAAAGATATGAGTGAGGCGAGGGGTTGAGATCTGGAGGAAAAGTATCCTGTGCAGAGGGACCAGCAGATGCAAGGCCTTGAGTGGGAGAACAGCAGCAATCTAGACAAAGTGAAGAAGGCACAGCTACAGGAGAGAGGGCATGGTACCCATGGAGGTCAGAAACTTGTCCATGCTGCTGTAACAAAACCTCTGAGGTTAGGAAATGCACAAACAACAGGAATGTTTAGCTCAGTTCTGGAGCCTGGAAGGTCTGAGATCAAGACATCAGCAGTTTTGATATCTGCTGCCAGGATAGCACCATGAATACTTGTAGAGGGGACGAATAATGAATGTGTCTTTGCATAGTAGGAGAGACAGACTCATCTCAAGCTCTAATCAACTCATCTCAAGATCTAATCACCTACTGAGTCCTGAGGTCTTGAGACTCCACTTAATATTCTTGCCTATTGAGTTTTAATATGAATTTTGAAGTGGAAGTAATCATTCAAGTCATAGCAGAAAGAGGAAGGGACCAAACCACCCAGATCTTAAAAAGGATTTAGAATTTTATTCTGAGTGAGATGAAAAGCCATTCAGATTTGGGAAGGGGAAAGACACGCATGAGCCATTCAAAGGTCAGCCTTGCTGTCCACCACATGTACAAGGTGTGCTGTGGGGAACAGGGAAGAGATGCAAAGATGGAAAGGGACCCTCATCAAGAAACTATTTCCATCACTCTGATTAGAGATGTTGGTAGTTAGGAATGGAATGGTAACTGTGAGGACAGTGAGAGGTGGTCAGATTCAGAACATAATTCTAAACTAGAGCCCACAGAAGTTACTCCGAAGTTGAATGCAAGGTAACGGGGAAGTACAGAGTCAAAGATGTCTTTCAGATACTTCACTCTCCCATCCTCTGTGATGACCTTTTCTTCCAATAGCTGTTATGTCCACCTTGACCTCGGGTACATAGTGCTTCTCTTGCCACCTGTGCAAGGGCTTCTCAGCTACTCTGTGGGACTCCTGGAGAGCCCCACATGTCAGCCATCCAGATACCTCTGTAAGTCTGGGACTTCCAATAAGTCAAGGCCACAGAGACAACTTTTACTGAGGAGGGGCAGAGAACAGGTGGGTAGTGCTGAGGCTCTCTCTGTGCATCTCTTCTACAAGGCCTCCTGCACCCAGGTCACTAGGTGCCCACAGCAGAAGCCAGCCTCATCATACCTCCTTGCATTGCATTTCCCTCTTTCCATTTGACTCTGCCCAATGGCTCTCCATTGTGTACTCAGTTTCCTTGCCAAAATGTATCAGAACTCCCCAAATACAAAGGTTTAACTTAGGTAGATGGAAGTTTCAGCTGTTCGTTAGATCTGCAAACAGAGAAGGCCAAGAAACAGTCGATATACTTGAGTCTGGGATTCAGAGCACAAAGCAAACAACAAACGAGGCTAATTGTCTTCCAGGGATACAGTGTTGGGATGTGTCAGGTAGCTCCCTTCTCCACAGGTTCTACTAATACTGGGCACCTCCATCTCCCAGTGCTCCCTTGATGGGTGGTTCCTTCCTGGCCCTCATGAAGAGCCAGAGAGGATGTGATAAACAGGCGCAGGACCATATGGCAGTCTGTCCCTTTTTGTGATGACAACTCTTCCACACTGTCCTCATGCTCTGCTGGCTGCAGTGAGTACTGTGCTTCATAGCAGAGGAACAGCCACATGCACAGGACAGCTTGTGTAGGTCTGCATGGCCATCTGACCCAGGGATGTTATTTTTGGAAGCTTTTTCCCTTCATTAAGATTCCTTCTGAGGTTTCAGGGAAGGAAAAAGAAAAGGGAGATGGGAGGTAGTCGGAGAGGGGTGGCAGAGAAAGTGAGCAACTTTGTCTAGGGGAGCCTCAAAGCTCCTCCAACAGCCCCTTACCCTGCCCCAGCCAGAACCTAGATTTCCAACACCCTGCAGTGTCAGAACATGGCTTTGTTTTCATTTCCATTTAATTTGCTCAAATGAAAACTGCAATCACTGAGCAGTTAAAATCCCCATGTGCTCCAGGGATGCCGTCCCTGGCACTTTTGCTGTCCCTGTTTGGAAAATTCACCCATGAAAGCATTTGATGTGCCTTTATTGTCTGTGGAAATCTGCAATGTCATCCTTTGTATGAGGAATAAAAATTCACCCTGGGGTACCAATTTTAATAAAGCTTAATTAGACCAATTTGTAGTAAGCTAAGGTTCCACACTGCAGTCTGACAAGCAGCTTGAGCTGTTTCACTACATTTTTATGTTCATGAATTTCTGTCTCAAACAAAAGGTCAAATTGAACATAAAATTCTACGCAAAGGACTCCTGAAGGAATTGTGAATTTCTGTTGTCATATGAATGTGTGTTTAATTTTGCCTTGCTTTTTTGCCATGTCCTTATGATGCTAAAGGAGTAACATCAAGAAGAAGAATGAGATTCTTTCTTGTTGTCCAGGTACCCAAAGGTGCAAGGGAAAACATGGCACTGGCCACACACTATTTTCATGGTCCTCTTTCCCTGAGAGCTAGAGAACGACTTCCTAGCTTCCAATATAGAAAGGACACAAACATAAAACTAAGAACAACATAGAGTCTTCCTGTGAGATAAGCCATCTTGCTTCAGAGTAACAGGTACATTTTAAGTATTGCCTTAGTTTTCCCTCACTGCAACAAATATCTGAAATGATAAACTTTCAAAGAGAAAAGGTTTATTTTGGGTCATAGTTTTGAGGCTTCCAATCCATTCCTGGCTGAGCCTGGGGCAAATCAACACCTATAGTGGGAGTGTGTGATCTCCAAGAAGCAAAAGACAGAAAAAGAGAAAGGGATTGGAGTTCCCTAACCCCCTTTGAGGACACATCACCAAAAATATAAAGACTTCCCTCTAGTCCCCAACACATTTTACCTTCTCCAAATTGTGCCACTCAGGCTGGCATCTTTAGACCAAGGGCCTTGGGAGACATCCAAGATCCAAACTGTAGCATGCATTATGCTTGGATTGGGAAACTGCTTGCTGAAACTGTATTATTCAGATAAGCAGCAGGTTGATATTACTAGATTTCACTTTGATGCTGTATCCTTGCCTAGAAATAATACATATGTTTCAAGCACTGTGTGAGCTGTATCTCTGAAATGCCATTGGGGACCACAAGAATAAGGAACACAAAATCTACTCCTCTGGCTGTAGGAAAATAGCTGAGGCCACTCTTTATGAGAAAGGGAATGAGGTCAGGAAATAGGAGAGGACAAAGTGGAACAATATCTTCTTTCTTCAGTGAACTCTGACATCAGAAATTCTAGGCATTCTACCTAAAAAGGGAAGGAGTGGTCTTTAACCAAAAGAGATTTCAAAAGGTCTGTGTCAGATACAAGCAGTCTGCATCATCTAGCAGACCAAATCTACAGTGTGCCTCCTTTGTGAGTTAACTGAAGACCCACTTCCCCTTTATTTTCCTTCTGATCAGATGCATTTCCTATATGCCTGTGAAATGAGACCACTGATTAAAGATGTTAAATGCTGGACAATCTAAGACAAAAATAAGGGGAAAAATGATACTTTGTACTGATAACCTGAGTAGCCTGCAAGCAATTCAAATAGAATGTTGGCAAATTGACTCTTGGAGTAGAATCTAGGTCAGTTACATTTTTTTAAAAAAAGTACCAGGAAAAACTGTGGCATAAAATGCTACCAGGAGGGCTGGTCCATTTGAAGTGAGGATGGGGAGATGGTGAATAAAAGCATAGAAAAGCCATTTGGAAAAGGACAAAAGCTAAAGAAATGTGGAAGAGGGGTGCGATTGGAAAAGGATGGCACATATGAATAGCTGCAGCAACAAAACTAGGCTTATTTCTGGGGAAAGTTTCTAAGAAGCTACACTATGACGGTATCTCCTAGAAGCAGAGTTGCCCCTTATCTTAGCCACTGGTGATCTCCTCTGCTGGACACACTGGGATCTGGTGTTCCAGTGTCTGTGAGGACACTGGTCTGTGAGGGAGAGGCCAGGGCCAGCCCTGCAAGGAGGGCTGTGGCAGCCAGCCCAGGGCACCTGCTCCCTGCCCACAGTCCAGGGATCACATCCAACCTGGCCCACACAACCTCCTGCATGTGCCCAGCCACTGCAGTGGGAGGCCAGGGCTGCTGAAACTTTGCCTTTCCTCTGGTGGCTGGCCATCTGGATGGCAGACCAGCAGCCCTTTTCACTTTTGGGGTCTCCTTTCCTGTGGGCCATAAGAGGCACATTTTTGCAGACACTGTAATCAGGTCATGCAATTCACATGATGAGAGTCTTGGAACTGGATTTTATTGCTTGCCAGAAACAGATAGAAAATCACACTTGTACAGCTCTTCTATGAAGCAATCCCCTTCTTTGGCCTGGATGTTAAAATACTCACGTAGATGTTCCACAGTACCTGTGCTCTTTGTCTCAGTCTTCCCTGTCTCCTATTGAGCTCTTACTGCATAGTGAAAAAAGCAAAACAGTGTGCCTATGCTTGGAAGAGCAGAAGCAAATGGAGCTGAAGGCACTATTGGTATAAAGATAATAAATGGAAAATTATATGGGACAAATAATAAGTACATATGTTTTTAAGCAAATATTTCAGTACACTTGCTCTCAAACAACAGACTAAATAAGTTACCACATGAACAATAAATCATTTAACTAATTTCAAGAAAATAAGCATTACTTTGGAAAACTGCATTCAAAATGCATGCTCTTATAGTCAACTGGATCTGAAAAATTTAACATTCAATAAACCAGATTAGACAGAAATTGAATCTGATGAAATATAAAATTTGCCAAACTTCAAAATAATTTTTATTTAGACCAAAATTTGTCACAATGAAAAAATTAAAATGCATATAGCGTATTTGCTCATTGGCATTTTTATAGTTTTTCTCCAAAGTATAACCAAAGGAAATAAGCATCAATTTCAGAGAAAATTATTATGAAGAAAGACTTCCCTCTTTCCTGCCTTCTCTGGTCTCAAAAGGGAGTGGATTCACTGGATCTGGGGACCAGCACAGGCCACACCCATGTCTCCAGCTTGATTGGACTCTGCAGTCCTAGGAGAATTTCCCAGCGCCGATATGATTTTTTTTAACCAAAGCAATTCAACCATTCTGAGGCCCAACCCTACAAAGGAAAGGCAAAACAATCAGACCCTGAGTGACTGCTGACTACCACAGGCAAGCCAACCCTTTGAGGACCAGGGTGGGACAGTCCCGAGTGTTCCTGGGCCACTGGAAAGATCCATCCCGTGCACCTGAGGAAGTGGGAGGACCAAGTTGGCTATATGGGTCCATATGGACACACATCTGCTCACACTGTGCTATCCCTCATCCTGCCCAAGGCAGACATTGTGGGTAAACCCATCTCCCAATCTTGTCTCTCCTCTCTCAGCCTTTGTTCTCCTGTCACAGCCACTTAGTTTTGAGGATAAGTGAAGGGAGTGAAAGGCTTTGTATGTGAGTGCTCTGTCTGATGTCTTGCATGATTTTCCAGAAAGGGAACTGATGCTAAGCAGAGAGGATCCTTTGAAAAGCCTTCCTCACAGAAGTGTTTGCAGGATCAGATGGGAAGAGCACACCACAGGCTCCCAGGCCACACAGCTAGGTCCCATGGGAGGGACACTGCTGTAATTCCTCCTCCCTCAGTGCCCATTTAAACCTAAGTAGGGGGAGCTGATCAGGATCAAATTCTGTAAGTGACATGCAAGAACACAGTGGAAACAATGACATAGCAAAGAGGACTCATACTCTGGAGCCAAAGTGAGACTCTCTCATCAATGCAAACCTTTCCGTAAGCTCCCATGCTGCTGCCCAATGGCCCATCAGTGGGACCATTGAGGAAACTGTGTTCCAGATGCGGGAAGCAAGAAGGCAGCTTAGGTCATTTTTTAAGGCCTAAGCTGGGTCATGAAACAGAGTGGTTAGAAAGTGACAGAATTGTTTCACAGAATCATGAGCCTTTTACCCACAAGTGTGAACAGAGCTCGTGACACTTGGAGGGCCAGCTGTTTGGATGCTAAATGTCCTCCACCCCTCAGCTCACAGCTCCACAGAGCTCCACAGAGGCAGGTGTGATGTGCACATATCTGGCTCAGTTATGCTGGAGCAGATGACACCTGCAGGGTCTGAACATCCTCCTTATCGTGACGGGAACCCAGAAGATTGGAGAGAACAGTAACTGGAAGCCTCTTCCTCCTCTGTCCCCTCCCCAATGAAGGCTCACTGTAGCACAGGAGGCCAGGAGGCTTAAGACATAGGTCCTCCAACCCTGCTTGTACTTGACCCACTAGGAATCCAGGAAAACTTGCAGAGACGTCACTGGCCTACACTCCATTTTTTCCATTCCTCTGTGCATCTGGTACACCCCGCAGTACTCAGATCCTTGTTGCCCCACATACCCACAGTGCTGCCTTGCTGCTCTACATCTGCTTTGCACAACATAAACACTCAGGCTGTCCCATCTCAGTGTACATACATACACACACACACACACACACTTTGCATAGGCCAATCCTATTTAGTCTCCTCAAAGTCACCACAGGAGTCCCTTTTGCTGGCAACCCTTCCTTGAAATTCTCCAACAGGAAACCTGCCATGGGCTTCCTGTGATGATGGCTACTGGTTCCTCCTCTGGCTATCACAAGTACCTTGGAGAGTGATTTTCTGAGGAAGGAGTGCGTGTTCGTCCTAGCATTCAGCATGGCTGCTTAGTGACACCACACATGGTCCCCTGGAAGGTCTGACAAGGGAAATCATTGCCAATCTGCTTCCCACTAGTGCTCCTTCACCGTTACCTGTTCATTCAGCCAGACACTTGTCTTTGACCACCCAGTAGGCCATAATTTCTGCCCTTCTCAGCTCTTTCCTCCTGGTCTGGAGCTCCTGAGCATCTAGGTGAGAGATGCTAAACTCCTTTTGAGTACAAAGTCCCACCTTCCTTCCAGACCTAGAATCCTGGTGACACAGGTCTAGTCACCTACACCAGTGTCACACCCTGCCATCATGGACCTGCCCTAGAGCAGATCATCCTCTCATCACACCTCAGCCTGGGGGGAAACTGGTGGGGATGGTGGGGAACAAAGCTGCTGTCACTTCTTCCACTCTGAGGGTGGTTGCACAGGACCTAGAACACCCTGAGATGTGGTCCTCCATGTTCACTATAGTGAAAGAAGCTTTGAGTAACACTGTCCTAAAGAGTAGGACCCACGCTCCTTGGGGCCACAGCGAGGCCCTCCAAGACCAGGCATGTACCACTATCTGGCTCTCTCTCACCACGTCTGTGTGCCCTTCCCTTCTGCCATGCTGCCCATGGGCCAACCAAAGACCTGTTGCCCCTGTCTGGGTCACTCTTTTCCTATCTCAAGGCTCATCCCTAAATGTGAGCTTTCCATCCCTTGCCTCTGCATTCACCTTTTCAGAGCTAATGTGCTCAAAATGAATCTGAAAAGAAACTTCAAGAAAAAAAAGATGGCTTTCATGCATTTTTTGTCATTTAGCCATTTTAATTAAACCCAAGGTGGCAGCCAGAGTCTAAAGCCAGGAGATTGTCTTCAAGGAATAAATGTCTGGAGACCTAATTCAAGGCCATAATTTCTGCCCTTCTCAGTATTAGTTTATTTTCCCGCTTTCTTGTGGGCCACTTGAACACTGCCACTTTTCCAGAATTAAAGTCCTGGGTCCCAGACAAGCTTGTTGGGCAGGATTAGAATCAAGTCTCTTTGTGCTCGTTTCTATGTTTAGAGGACAGAACTTGTCTATCCCCCAGGGCAGTCTCCCACACGCTCCTGTACCTGTCAGGTCAGGACACATGTGAATGACAGAGTGACAAAGAATGGCAAAGTGAACAGGAATTTACAGGGGCAGACTCAGTGTGTTCCATACAGCTGTGGCAGTGGCAGGTTTTCTTATTTACTCAGGAAAAACTCACTGACTTCTTGACACATTATTTTTCTTAATTAGGGTAATATACTCGTGGGTGTTTGTGTCATTATTATCTAGCCCTTTTTTGTGTTTTAAAGACACAAAAAACTGTTTCCTAATAGAAAAAGAGTTTTTCAACATGGTCAAGCTTACTGTCTTTCTCTGTCAGGTGGACAGCGCCCCCTGGTGGTGCACAGTGCTCAGGATCCAGCCAGCTGTAAGCAGCCAGACTCCACCTGTGTGTTCTGGGGATTCTCACCTAACTTAAACCGCTCTGGTCAGGGTTACAGCTGTTTTTTTCCCTAGGTCAGAGCAGTATATCAGCATGCACATGAATTCTTGTTTTCACAGGGAAGGACGATGGAGCTCTTACACAGAGCACCAATGGGCCCCTGGATTGTGCTTTTCCTTTTCCAAGGATGTTTGTTCCTCATCGAGTTCAAAATGCCTAGCAAATCTCATGACCAAAGCATCTGTCTACAGGAATTGAGCAGAAATAATGAAAGTTTTAAGTCTCTGTATACTGTGGAAGAAAGCTAACTTCTATCCTGGATTATGTACACTAAAAGCGGAAGCAGGACATTTTTACTTCAGTTCATCTACTGCTGCAGGAGTTTGGCTTTGAGACAATCCCCTTTGAATGAGTACTTAGTCCCACCATCACTGGTGTACTTGCCTACTCTGTTGTAACTAGTTATTAGATAGTCTTTGCCCTGGGCCGAACCCTGAATCTGCAGACAGAATCAGCTGATTTCCTCCCTCACCTATTAGTCAGCTGCCCGCTTGGATCTATGGTCTGAATATCCCTCAGCCCACTCTGAATTCTTGTTGTTCCTGGATTAGGAATTTTAAGAAATGCTCCAAGATTAAGCTAAGACCTGTATAAGCTGTATCATGCAGATTTCTACTGGAAGCACCTGTGATGGAAATGCCCCACAGAGGTTCCTTGTCCTTCTCCCTCCATAGCTGCCTGTGATTATGAGTTGGAGAGAGGCTGCTCAGCCTTCCTGGGCAGTTACCCCAGCCATGGTGAGCCACAAGCAACCCACAACCACTGACATCTACCATCTTCATCATTTCTCTCCTACACCCCTCTTCAAAGAAGAAAACACAGAGTGAATAGGAAAGGGGTCAAAGCCATGCTCAAGAAGCTTGTGTGGAAAGTCAGTGTGTTTGTCCTTTCTCTCCTTCCTGAGGACAGCAGGGAATGCATGAGATAGCAAGTATGAAAACATGTGCAGCCCTGGCACCCCAGCGGGGGCTCACTAACAGCAGAGAGGTGGCAGGGCTGCAGTTGTCTAGGCCTCTTGATTCTCAGCCCTGCCCACAGCTTTATTCAGCTTCTCTGTGTTGCAGATTAAGAAAAAGTGTGGAATGGATGGTTAAAACAAGGGCAAGGTCACCCCAGGGCACCTCAGTGACAGTCCTCTTTACAGGACAACCCTGGACCATGACCGGGCTACTTTGGGTGCCAGGTATTTTGTCTCTGCAATGAAAAAAGTAACTAAGACACATATCATCTGGACACTTCTTCATCTCAATATGTGACACATAAGTGGTCACGTCTATCACACACATGTATATAACTAGGAGGTTAGAGGGCAAGAAATCACAGGACTCTTATGTTGTGTGCTAGTGACACATACATTTTTCTTGGTGACAGCTAGTTTAGCAAACAATATCAGACCAGGATCCAGTGAAGTCTAGCAGCCCAGCCCTTGCTTTGCAGGAACCATCACTCAGGTCTACATGGCACTCGGATCTGCATTTTAACAAGGGAACAACCAACAACTACATCCCTCATATGCTTTGCGAATCGCCTGCGTCTATAAAAACAAATCCTAAGATCTACCTCCTGGGTCAATGAACTTCAAAATAACCTATAATAATAATTAAAGCTTTTCATCCCCAGGTAAGGTAAAATATAAATTCATAAGGCTACAGGAAAATGTATAAGGTTATGTAGTTATTACAAAAAGCATGAAAAATTAATCCCAAACAGTCCTTCTGGCTATTAAGCTGTGGTGAATAAAACTAGTCTGTGCAACTTTATAAATATTCAAATATATGAAATTATATTCATAGGAAAAAACTACCAAGGATATCAGAAATGTGTGACATATTTTAGTTAAAAGCAATCATGTGTTGAGTAAATCAATTTGAGGCAAATTAGAGCAAGAGTGGAGCAGAGCCACAAAGGGAGAAATTAGATGTGTGACCATAGCAAGGGTCACAGCCAGGCCAGGGAAAATGAAAATGTTGACAGCAAC
>PVJX010048029.1:0-11670 GCA_004027295.1 Dolichotis patagonum
GCAGGGGTAGCTATTCTATTTGCAGGCAATGTGAACTTCAAGAATGATCAGAAGAGATAAAGAAGATCACTATATACTAGTTAGGGGAAAACTTCAAAAGGAAGAGATAACAATCTTAAATATATATGCACCAAATTTGGGAGCACCCAGCTATACAAAAGAATGATTAACAGAAATGAAAACTCAAATAAGCAATAACACAATTATAACAGGAGACCTTAACACACCATTGACACAAAGGGACAGATCAACTAGATAGAAAATCAGCACAGAAATAACAGAACTGAATCACACCTGTGAACAAATGGACTTGGTGGACATATACAGAGTGTTTCACCGAAGATCAGAATATACGTTTTTCTCAGCAGCACATGGAACTTTCTCTAAAATAGACCATAGACTAGCCCACAGAACATGATTAAGTAAATGCAGAAGAATTGAAATGTTAGCATGTTATCGGATCATAGCGTCATGAAACTAGAAATTAATGACAAAATAAACTGCAAAAACCCCCAAAACACATGGAAATTGAATAATGCACTCCTGAGCAATCGGTGGGTCACAGAGGAAATTAAAGAAGAAAAAACCAATATCTACAAGCAAACAAAAATACAAATATATTTTACCTGAACCTGTGCAACGCAATAAAAGCAGTCCTCAGAGGAAAATTTATTGCAGTCTATTCCCACAGCAGAAAAACAGAACAAACACAAATAAACAACCTGATGCTACACCTCAAACATCTAGAAAACGAAGAGCAAGTCAAGCCCAAAGCCAAGAGAAGGGAGGAAATTATAAAGATCAGAGCAGAAATCAACGCAATAGAGACAAGAAAACAATACAAAGAATCAATGAATCAAAGAGCTGGTTCTTTGAAACAATAAATAAAATTGATAAGTCCGTAGCCAACTTTATTAAAAAAAGGAAAGAAAACTCAAATTCATGCAATAAGGAATGAAAAGGGTGAAATCACTACAGACCCTGTGGAAATACAGAAGATCATCAATACCTATTTCGAAAACCTCTACTCTCATAGGTTTGATAACACAGAAGCAATGAACACATTCCTAGAAACATATGAATTACCACAGCTGGGTCAAAAAGATGTAAAACTGCTAAATAACCCAATTTCAATTAACAAAATTGAAAATGTAATTAGAACTTTACCAACAAAGAAATGCCCAGGTCCTGATGGATTCACTGTGGAATTCTACCAGAAATTCAAAGAAGATTTAATGCCAACACTCCTCAAACTCTTCAATGAAATTGAGAGGAAAGCAATTCTCCCTAACTCATTCCTAGAAGCAAACTGTACTCTAATACCATAACCTGAAAAAGACCCAACCAAAAAAGAGAACTACAGGCCAATCTCCCTAATGAACATAGATGCAAAAATTCTCAATAAAATATTGGCTAACACAATGCAGCAAATATCAGGATTATACACCATGACCAAGTGGGATTCATCCCAGGAATGCAGGGATGGTTCAATGTATGTAAATCAATAAATGTAATCCACCATATCCATAGAGACAAAAATAAGAATCACATGATCATTTCTACAGATGCAAAAAAGCTTTTGATAAGGTCCAACACTTATTCATGATATGAACCTTACAGAAAATTGGAATGGATGGTCTTTACCTCAATATGAAAAAAGCCATCTATGACAAACCAACAGCCAGCATCATACTAACAGTCAAAAACTGAAAGCCTTTACTCTAAAATCAGGAACAAGACAAGGATGTTTATTGTCACCACTCCTATTCAATAGAGTGCTGAAAATACTAGCTAGAGCAATTAGACAAGAGAGAAATAAAAGGAGTAAGGATAGAAAAGAAAGAAGTTAAATTATCATTATTTGTAGATGACATTATACTTTACATAGAAGACCCCCAAAACTCCATTGAAAGACTTCTAGGTGTAATAAATAAATTCAGTAATGTAGCTGGATACAAAGTCAACACTCAAAAATCAATAGCATTCCTAGACACTAAGAACAAAATCACTGAGAGAGAAATAAGAGAAGCCACACCCTTCACAATAGCATCCAAAAAAATGAAATACTTAGGAATCAATCTAACAAAAGAAGTAAATGATTCATTCAGGGAAAATTATAATACCCTGAAAAAGGAAATCGAAGAAGACCTCAGAAAATGGAAAGACATCCCTTATTCATGGATAGGAAGAACAAACATTGTGAAAATGGCCATTCTCCCAAAAATGTTATACAGATTTCATGCAATCCCAATCAAAATGCCACTAGCATACATCACAGATCTAGAGAAATCACTCCTAAAATTCATCTGGAACCAGAAGAGACCTAGAATAGCAAAGGCAATTCTGGGCAACAAAGGCAAGGCAGGAGGTATCACAATCCCTGACTTGAAGTTGTACTACAAAGCTACTGTAAAAAAATCAACATGGTACTGGAATAAAAACAGACCTGAAGATCAATGGACTAGATTAGAATATACAACTACAACTACAAACACACTCAGCCAGCTTATCTTTGATAATGGGGCCAAACACATTCACGGAAGAAAGATAGTCTCTTTAATATATGGTGCTGGAAAAATTGGCTCTCCATATGCCGAAAACTAAAATTAACACATATCTATCACATACTATTTAGACTTGAGTACTACACTCAAGTCTAAATGGATCAAAGATCTAAACATTACAACAGAAACACTAAATCTGTTGGAAGACAAAGTAGGTAAAAATCTTGAAGACATAGGGGTAGGTAGAGAAATCATGAACAAGAATCAAACCACACAGGAAATACTTCCCAGAATCAATATTTGGGATCACAACTTATTAAAGAGTTTCTGTATGTCGAAAGAAATTTCCAGGATAGTGAAAAGAAAACCCACAAATTGGGAAAAAAATCTTAGTGAACTGTCCCTCAGACAAAGGACTTCTGTCCAGAACTTAGAAAGAATTAAAAAAAAAAGCAGATTCCCGAAATTCAAAGACCCAATCCAAAAATGAGCATCTGAGATGAATACACAGTTCTCAGATGAAGAAATACAAATGGCAGATAAATACATGAAAAAATGTTTAGCATCATTAGTCATGAGAGAAATGCAAATTAAAACCACACTGAGATTCCATCTCACTCCAGAAAGAATGGCCAAGATAGTGATATAGGTGCAGTGATATATGTGCACCCATATTTATAGCAACACAATTTGTAGTAACCAAATCTTGGAAACAACCTAAGTGCCCTTCAACTGATAAATACATAAACAAGATGTGGTATTTTTACACAATGGAGTACTATTCAGCTATAAAGAATGACCACATTGAGATATTTATAAGTAAATGGATGCCACTTGAGAGCATACTCATAAGTGAAAGAAACCAAACTCACATGTAAATACCATATAGCTTCCCTAGTGTAAGAAACGGTAAGAGTATATAAGATACAAAATACTCAATAAATACAGTGAAAGGATAAGAATCTGCTTAATGAGGAAAAAATAATATCTCAGGGAAAATGAGGAAAAAGAAATGGAAGGGAAAAGAAAAAATATCTAAAATTATATGAACATACTTAGGATAGCTAAGATGATTGTGCTACAAATTCTGTAAGTTCTTGGAACAAAAACTTAACATTCATAGGACTGGAACAATTGTGCATATTATTGTATGGTGATCTGAGGAACTCTTGAAGATCATTATGTAAAATAAGAACCCTAGTTATGCTCTACCACCTTGTTTGGAAGGCCTATATTGTCAGTGTTTTGGGCTTTTTGCTATTGTTATTTTATTTGTTTTGTGTTTCTAGGAATTTGTTTTGTTTTATTTTGTTTTTGGTAATAAAGGATAGGTATATATTGTCAGTGTTTTGGGCTTTTTGCTATTGTTTTTTTTTTATTTGTTTTGTGTTTCTAGGAATTTGTTTTGTTTTATTTTGTTTTTGGTAATAAAGGATAGGTATACACGTAGAGACTCATATGCGTAGAACTTCTCCTAAACAGTTTATGAGAATCTATTATATAATGTGTGATGAAATGAACAGCTACTTTGAAGAAAAAGAGGCACTATGGTATCCAGTGCTGATTCCATAGCATCACGCTGTGAAATCCAGCAACATTATTATTCTTTGTTCAGAGTGATTTTAGTCTGTTTTGTATTGTTTAATTTCACATACATGAAGGTATGGACAGCTATTTTGAAGAGAACAATAGGCATTATAGCAGCCATTATTGGTTTCCCTGTTTTCTGGTTTTGAAGGCCTATAATGCCTTCATCATTCTGTCCTGATCAGTTTAATACTATTTTGTTTTGTATGAATTCATTGTGTGTGAAGATATGGACAATTATTTAGAAGAAAACAAGAGACAATATGATAGACAGTGATGATCTCTTTCTGTCTTGCTTTGAAATGTTACTTACATTGTTTTCTTCTGATCTGCTTTGTTCTATTTTGTTATGTTTAGTTTTACTCTCTTTAAAGTAAAATTTAAAAAAATTAATATTTAACATTAAAAAGAAATTTCAGAAGGAAGGGGTTATGCTTCAGTAGCTTCACAATAAATGTTCCTCTGTGCATGTGTCTAACATTTATTTCTCATTTTTTTTTGTCTTTTGTTGCTAAGGAGTGAACTCAAGGCCTTAAACATGCTATTATCAGCTTTTTAAAATAATATTTTATAACTGTAAGATACTTACTTGATTTGAAAAATAAAGTCAGACTTTTGAGGATTTGCATAGCCAAATGGGTTATAGGAAGGTTAGTCTTCATGAAATCAACTTAACCTTTAAGACTTCTCAAACGTGTGCCACATTTAAATAATATATAAGAAGAGATATGACTAAAATATTATATTGGGATTATTTAAATATTTATCAATTTTAAAACTGAGAGGATAGGACAGTTCTTAAAAATTATTTTGAATCTTAATATATAAAATGTTTGAAAACTAATAGTTTAGGTCCCTGCAAAATCTACCACATTAGCTGCCTCCCTGTTAGCCTCTTTTTATAGTGCACACTCTTCTGGTCTTAGGATCCCTCATAATTCTGATTAAGGTCCTCTCAAAACTTTAGTTTATGTGGGGCTTTTTGCCATATTAGCTATTAAAACTAAGAAAATGTAAAAATTATGGGTCCATTAAGGGAAGGGATTAGACCAGTGGCAGCAACCTATGGCAGAGGTATTACTGTGTTTTTCTTTTTTCTTTTTTTATTGGTGCCGGAAATCAAACTCAGCCCTGGCCCCCATGTTTGTTTTTTTTAAGACAAAGATTTTAATTCTATTATTTTCATTAGGACCTCTAATTTTTCAGTTCAGAGATAAAGAATTAAATAAAACATAACTAGTTTTGCACAGTGGCAATATCATAGCTATTGAAGTTCACCAGAGGCATGATTATTGCTAATTAAAACATAAATAAAACTCCTGTAATGCTAATAATACCTGATTCAAACTACATTGTCTAATAATATTAAAGTCCACTTGGTAATGTATACAGCCAAAACAAATATAAAAATATTTATTAATTCATCTGAAATAAACTCATTGCATGTTAACATAAATAATTTTTGTGAGAAAAATAGAATTTTTTTACATGGTTGGAGGTACTTTTAATGTTCAATTAAACAGAAAACATGCCATGCAGCATCTGGAAAATCTCAGTATATACTTATGAAAAATGAGAGTGAAAAGGTAAATAATGCCTTAATGTGTATGAAATATTTGGTACTCTTGATAGGTATACCAGAAGTCTCACACTTTAAGAACTGTTGCTTTATCAAAAAATAAACCTATCTTACATATGATTTTCACCATGTTACTTACCTGAATAAAGCCTCAAATTTCCCATCTTAAACACTGTTTACTAAAAGAAGTGTAAACTTGTCAACATGGTGTGCAGAGCTTTTCTCAGACCATTTGTTCTGCTCTAATAGAATACTTGACACTGGTAATTTATACAGACAGAAATGTATTGGGAGAGGATCTTTGAATTTGGGCGGCTTCATGTTTTTCAATTCTTTATATGTTCTTGATATAAGTCCTTTGTCTGAGGAGTTGCTGGCTAAAATTCTTTCCCATTCTGTGGGTTTTCTTTTCACTCTGCTGGCAATTTCTTTTGAAGTGCAGAAACTTTTCAATAATATGAGATCCCAGTTGTTGATTCTCTGAATCATTTCCCACTCAGTTCTCAGATAAAGATATACAAATGGCAAATAAATATATGAAGAAATGTTCACCATCACTAGTCGTTCGAGAAATGCAAATTAAAACAACATTGAGATTTCATTTCACTCCTGAAAGAATACTTGCCATCAAGAAATCAACTGATAACAAATGTTGGCGAGGCTGTGGGGAAACAGGAACACTCCTCCACTGTTGGTGGGAGTGTAGACTGGTGCAACCACTATGGAAATCAATATGGAGAATTCTCAGAAGACGAGGACTGGAAGCTCCATTCAACTCAGCTATTCCCCTCCTGGGTATTTTTCCAGAAAAACTGAAAAGTTTATATGACAGTGATATATGTGCACCCATGTTCATAGCAGCACAATTTGTAATAGCTAAATCTTGGAAATAACCAAGATGCTCATCAACCACAGAGTAGATAAAAAAGATGTGGTATTTTTATACAATGGAGTATTACTCAGCTATGAAGAAGGATGATCTTGAGGCCATCATGGGTAAATGGAGACAACTTGAAAATATCCTCATTAGTGAAATGAATAAGAATCATATTTATAAATATCGCATTGTGTCTCTAGTGTAAAAAGTAGTAAGAACTGTAGGAGTAATAAAACCCAAAATGTGTAATTGCTACTGTAAAAAAAGAGAGGAAAAGAGGGTGCTCTAAAGGATATAATTGCATGTATGTTCAAGTGTGTAAAATGGATGACCATATTACTGTTTTTGTTATATCATGGAGGAGAACTGTTAACAGTCTCATTGCTTGAATGTGTACTTTGTATGTTTTAACTTTGTAACTTGAACAACTATATCCAAGATGACAGTATGTAAGTTATCAAGTAATGATTTCTTAGTATTTTTTGGTCTTTTCTCTTTTTTCCTTGGAATTTTGTATTGTTGCTACCCTTTTTTCTATTTTGTTTGTTTTGTTTTGTTTTTAAATAAAATTGGCCTCTCTCTGCTTTTAAGATGGTGTCTTGATAGTGCTCCTCCAGAGGCGAGGAGCACTGCACTGCCACGTGGAAGAAGGCAAGACTAGTAGGGCCACGCATTTCATGAGGTCTCTTTCCTAAGGGGTAATTCCTCTCCCAAAGCAGCAGCCTTTTGGCCTAGTTACCTCTTCAAGGTCACTTTCTAATGTTATCACATTGGAAACATTTAAACCATAGCAGGGTTCTTTTCATTCCCATTACTCCTTACTCTTTGTTTGTTCTGTGCCATGTACTTGTAAACCCCTGATCCTCTCCTTGTCAACTTCCTTCTAGAATGCCATTCTTCTATCTGGTAAACTCCTACTAATGCCTTTCTTCTAGGGTAAACTCCTACTAATCAATATCTGAAATGTCTTCTGTAGGTTATTGTTCTAAACCCTCAGCAAACTATTAGCACTCTTGCTTCTCCAGTATCTTCACTATTGCATTTCCATGCTGCATTGCAACAATTTGAGGATGCACCTGATTTTTTTTAAAACTATAGGTCCTTTAAGGGAAGGGATTACAGCAGTGGCAGCAACCAATGGCATAGATGTTATTGTGTTGTTGTTTTTTTAAGACAAAAGATTTTAATTCTATTATTTGCATTAGGACTTCTAATTTTCAGTTCAGAGATCAAGAATTAAATAAAACATACTAGCTTTGCACAGTGGCAGTATTGTAGTTAATGAGGCTCACCCGAACGAAGCACAATTATTGCTAATTAAATAAAATATACTTAAATAAACAAAACTCCTTTAATGCTAATTCCTGACTCAAATTACACTATCTAATAGTATCAAAGTCCATTGGAAATGTATACAAACCAAAAACAAATATATTTCACCAAAACAGTACTAGAAAATAAGATACACCATAAAGGAATGGAAGACATAAAAAAAACTTTGTATTTATAGAAACAATTTATACCTTGTTTTATACAATGAGCTTTATACAATCAATTGACAATTTTAACTGAAGTATTTCAGACTTCAGTTTTTCAGATTTTACAATGTTTATCTGAAAATTCAATTCTGAAATGCTCTAAAATCTGCAAATTTTTGAATGCCATATTAGTATTCAATGTTAAGTTTCAGATTTGAATGCTCTGAGTTTTGGATTTTCAGATTACTAATGTTCATCTGTAATAATAATACATATTTTCCAACTGTCATGAGTATTAAATCCATGAAATGCATTTAGCTCAAATGAAAGCATGTATTTGTTTACTATAAAATTTAAACATTATTAAATACAGAATCATATATTAAATAACTATAAAATAAAATCTGAAGTTTGTGTTCTACAATTTTTTGATGTACTGAAAAACACTGTACCTACCAGAATATGGGACTTTCACCAGGTTCTTTCACTTTGTAGTATTCTTTGTCTTGTGGCAAGACTTTGGTTAATCCAAAATCTCCAATTTTAACTCTGTTCTCATTCTCCACCAATATATTTCTTGTTGCCAGATCTCTGTGTATATACCTTTTTGTGCCAAGGTACTCCATACCCTGTGTTAAAGCAGTATTCTTTCAGCTAGTTGTATAAACATAATTTAAGCCACTTTACTTCCATAAATTGCTTTTTTTAGCTAAGAAATAGTCTAAAGAATTTCTTAATTATTTCAACATGCTTGCTTCATCTACAACAAAACACAGAATATTAGGTACCTTGCATATCTGAGATGTGTATTGCAGAAGTTTTTTGTGATCTATCCGTTCTTTGTGTTTTTGGAGGTAATCTCGTAAACTCCCATATGGTAAATATTCCATAATTAATCTTAGATTACGCCGGCCTTTTAATACACAAATTGAACAGAATGTTTCATTTTTATATAATTATTGCTGCAATACTAAGAAAAATTATACAGTATAGAGTTTCTCCCTCTCTCTCTCTCTCTCTTTTCTTGTTTCTATCTCTGTCTCCTAAGTCTAACTAAGATGACAACATTTTACAACTTTTTAGTGTAAATTAAAGATGATGTAGTGTTACAGGGTCTTTGAATTACAAAATTTTGGAAAGAAACTATAAAAATAATTGTTTTAGTCTTCTTTAACTCTTTAGGCAAGCTGTAAGTTGGAAAGAAAACTTTTCTAATTAATATTGAACTAAATTGTGCAATTTAAAAATACCATTTTGATAAAATATATAAGGAAAGGTAATTTTTTAGAAAATAAAATTCTCTTAAAGCTTAAGCAAGTGGTGAAGAGAGTAATTAATCAACTACCTGAAGACTTCCTGTAGTTCCCTCCATGATCACTACACACTAGTTATCTAAAATGCATCTCTCTCTCTCTCTCTGTCTCTCGATACTAGCATATGCTTAAGTCCAGATCTTTAGACATTGTATTTCTATTACCCAGAATGCCAAAGACATACCATCACTTCAAAATAGATTTAAATGGGCAACATACCAGCACTGTAGCAGACTCCTTTGTACTTTACAATGTTGTCATGCTGTAGGGATTTCAAGATTTCAATTTCTCTTTCAAAGTCTCTGAGGTGCTCCTCAGTACTGTGCTGGAGCTTTTTTACAGCTACCACCTCCCCAGTGTTATCCTCTAGAGGGTCATACCGACACATCTCCACACTTCCAAAATTACCCTAAAGAACACGCTACATTAGACAGGAAAACCTCAAGTTTTCAAGACAAATTATTAATCAACTCTTATAATATGTGAAATCCTAGTAGCTAGAATTAGTAGACATATATCTAAACTTACATAAGGCAACTTTTTGAGCAAGAAAAGGAAATATCATCACAATAAGTAAAGAGTAGTAAACCTATAAATTCCATTTCTTCAAAAAGAAATATAGGCCAAACTAAGCAGAACAATGAAAATGATATAAAGCTTCAAAACAAGGTAACAGAAAATCAACAATGGCTACCATTTTCCTTTTTTAGATGTTTCTGCCTCTTTTACTTTCACAGTATCTGTTGTGCATTTTGGATCCCACTAACGCCTTCTTTTTTTATACTAGGGAGACAATACAATGTTTACCTGCGTGACTTTGAACCATTTCATCCATGAGCATGATCTCAACTTGCATCCACTTACCTGCAAGAGCCTCTAAGTTATCCTTCTTTATAGCTGAATAGTTTTCCATTGTTTAAAAATGCAATATCTTTCTTAGCCATTTTGCAGTTGATAGGCAAGCTACCCCTACTTTTTTCTGGTTCCCTGTTACATGGAGCATCATTTTCTCTCCTTTAACTTTCAGTCTATGAATTTTCTTTCGAGTTAAATGTGTTTCCTGTATAAAGCACATTGATGGATCCTATTTCCTGATCTATTCTGCCTGTGTCTTTTTATTGGTGAATTGAGGCCATCTACCTTAATGGTTATGGTCAACATGCACTGGCTTGTCTCTGCCCTGCTATTTTCCTGCTGTTGGCTCCCTACATTTTCCCTCCATTCCACCGCTTGCCCTGCTTGGTGATCCCCCTCTGCCACTGTTCCTCAAACCTTGGTCATTTTTATCTTTCTCTAGAATATCGTTTAGTATTCTTTGTAGGGTTGGTTTGGTGGTCATGAATTCCTTTAGCTTTTCTTTGTCATGGAAGTATCTTGTTTCTCCGTAATTTTGAAAGACAGTTTTATAGGATATATCAATCTGGGTTGGAAGTTGTTTTCTTTCAGGACTTTACTCCCAACCTCTTCTTGACTTGATGGTTTGTGTTAAGTCTGTCATGATTCTAGTGAGATTTCCCTTATAGGTGATCTGTTTCTTTTCTCTAACAGCTTTTCATATTCTGTTCTTGTGCTAAATTTCTGGGATCTTGATTATTTTATGTCTGGGTGTAGATTTATTTTGGTTATGGCTAGTTGGAGTTCTATATTTCTCACTTATCTGCATATCTCTTTTCCCATGCTTGGGAAGTTGTCTGCTGTTACTTCTGTAAATAGTTTTTTTATGTCATTTGTGTTGACCCCTGCGTTTTTGCTGACATCTATCACTCCTAAATTATGTTTCTTTGTGCTGCCATGCAGTCATTGAATTGTTATTTTCTGGTTCCTTTTTATCTTTAACAGATCTTTCTTTTTGTAATTGCTAGCTGCAAATCTGTCTTCAAGGTCTGAAAGTCAGTTTCTTTCAAGCAGTTTTGCCAACTTTCCATGGAATTTTTAATTTCCTGGATATCTCTTTGAATCGGTTTCATGTATTCTAAACCTTTTTTATATTGTTCATTCAAGGTTTTCCTATGCTCCTCTATTTTTATCTATGTATTCTTTAGAGGTACTTAGTGATTCTTTTATTATGTTTTTCATTTCTTCTTTTACCTGAGATAGTATTTCTGCTCTAATTTCTTTTATAGCCTCATGAAGGTTTTTTTTTTTTTTTTTTTTTTTTTTTTTTTTTTTTTTTTTTTTTTTTTTTTTTTTTTTTTTTTTTTTTTTTTTTTTTTTTTTTTTTTTTTTTTTTTTTTTTTTTTTTTTTTTTTTTTTTTTTTTTTTTTTTTTTTTTTTTTTTTTTTTTTTTTTTTTTTTTTTTTTTTTTTTTTTTTTTTTTTTTTTTTTTTTTTTT
>PVJX010048030.1:0-11635 GCA_004027295.1 Dolichotis patagonum
AATGTAAGACATAAATTTCAAAGCTAGACAATTGGAGATATTCACTCTCTATCATATTGACTTTTGTTTTCTTCCAAATAGTTGTCCATATTGTCACATATAGGGAATTCACATGAAACAACCTAGTATGGAATTGATCTGAGCAGGACGAGGAGGGCATTACAGGTCTTCAAGACCAGACATTAGGGAAGCCGTGAATCAGCCATTCTTTCTGTAGTAGTAGGGATCTCGGTTTTGTTTTTATTTGAATTTCTCTAATGGTCAGTGAAGTTACACTTTTTGGTATATTTATTGGCCGCTTGTACTTTTCCTGAGAGGTGTCTGTTTCAGTTGTCCATTTTTTTATTGGTTCTTTTATTTTGGGGTTTTAATTTTTGAGTTTTTATATATTTTGCATATTAGTCCACTGTCTGAATAATACCTGGTAAATTTCACAAGTTGTTCGGTGGGTTGTTTCTTTGTTCTATTCGTTGTTTCCTTTGCTGTGTGAAAGCTTTTAAATTTTATTTGATGCTATGCTTGATTCTTGATACTCCCTCTTGTACAATTGGGTTTCTGTTCAGAGAGTCCTTGCCTATGTCTTCAAGAGTTTTACCTATTTTATATTCCAGCAAAGTATTTTTATTTTAATATTTAGATCTTTGATCTATTTTGATTTTAACACAGTATATGGTGAGAGATATGGGCCTAAATTCAATCCTCTTCATGTGGACAGCCAGTTTTCCCAGCAGCGTTTGTTAAAGAGCCCATTTTTCCTCCAGTGTAAATTTTTGGGCCCTTTGTGAAAGATCTGGTGGATGAATTTGTTGGGGTTGTTTCTGCATCCTCTGTTCTGCTCCACTGTTTCACATCCCCCTCCCTGCAACATGCCTTAAAAAATAACTGTAGCTTTATAGGATATTCTTAGATTTGGGATTGTGATGCCTCCTTCCTTGTTCTTGTTGCCCAGGATTACTTTTGATATTCTAAGTCTCTTCTGCTTTCATATGATTTTTTTTTTCATGCTGGGGATTGAACTCAGGACCTCCCGCTTGCCAGGCAGGTGCCGTGCCACTGAGCTGTACTCCTGGCCCCATAAAACTATTGACATTTTGATTGGGATTGTGTGTATCAGTTTTGGAAGAATGACCCTTTTGAGCTACAGTGTATTGGTTCTGCCTATTCAAGAACAAGGGAGTAGCTGGGTGTGGTGGCGCACGCCTGTCATCCCAGCACTCGGGAGGCTGAGGCAGGAGGATCATTGCAAGTTCGAGACCAGCCTGGGCTGCAAAGTGAGCTCAAGGCCAGCCTGAACTGCATAGTGAGACCCTGCTCAAAAAGATAGAAAAAAAGAAAAAGAACAAGGGGTTATCTTTCCATTTTCTGATACCCTTCATGAGCTTTTTTAGAGTACTGTAGTTTTAGTTGCAGAGGTCTTTTCCTTCTGGGTTAGATTAATTCCTCAGTATTAAATTTTTCTTGATGCTATTGTAAAAGCTATTGTTCATCTCACTTCTTCTTTTTTTTTGTACCGGTGATCAAACTCACGACCTCATGCTTGCCAGGCAGGCGCTTAAGCCACTGAGCTAAATCCCCAGCCCTGTTCATCTCACTTTTTTCTGGGTGAGCTTATTATTGGTGTACAGGAACACTAGTGATTTTTTGTTGACTTTGTATCCTGCTATGCTAATGAATTTAGTTCTTAATTCTAGGGGTTTTTTGGGTCTTCTAGGTAGACAATCATGTCATTTTCAAATAATGATAATTTGAGTTATTTTATTCCTATGCATATTCCTTCGACATCTTTTTCTTCACTGGTAGCTCTGGTAAATGTTTTGAGAACTGTAATGCAGAGTTGTGCTGACAGTGGACCCTGCCTTATTTCTGGATTTAGAGGGAAACCGTTTAACTTCCCATTTAATAAGATGTTGATCATTTGTTTGCTGTAAATGCCTCTCATTAGATTGAGATAAGGTCCTTTTATACCTGTTTTCTTCAGGGTTTTTATTATGAACAGAGCTGGACTGTGTCAAAGGCCTTTTCTGCATCGATTGAAATGACCATGTAATTTTTGTCTTCTGTGTATGTGATGTGTTACATTTATTGGGGTGCATGTATTGAACCATCCCTGCATTCCTGGATGATTCTACTTAGTCACGATACATGGTATTTTGGATGACGTGTTACGTCCTATTCACCAATATGTTGCTGAGGGTGTTGTGTCAATGTTCACGGAAGAGATAGGCCTGTAGTTCTCTTTTTTGGTTGGGTCTTTTTCTTGGTTTGGAGTCAGGGTAACATGAGCTTTCAGGAATGATTTTGAATATACTGCTTCCCTTTCTATTTCAATGAAGAATCTGAGGTGTATTATCATTAGATCTTCCCTAAAGTTCTTGTAGAATTCAGCAATGAAGCCACTGGGATCTGGGCTTTTCTTAGTTTTTAAAAAATTACTTCTTCACTCTCAGTGTCTATTATTGGATTATTCAGGTTTTTTTTGTTTTTTAATGTTTTCTTGGGTCAGCTTTGGTAGTTGGTATGTATCTAGGAATCTATCCATTTCTTTGAACTTTCCATTTCATTAGAATACAGGTTCTCAAAGTAGTTACTGTATAATCTGCATTTCAGCAGAGTGTATTACGATTTCATTTTTTCAATTTCAAATTGCATTGATTTGGGTCTTTTTGGGGGGGAGTCAGAAGACTGTGAGTAATGCTCTTACAAACACTATCACCAAATGTTTTCATATACATAGGTTCACTCCTTTTAGCAAAATAGCTACAAGTGGAACTGTGAGTGAGAGGGTTGGTACAGGTTTAATTTTGCAAGATGCAAACCCTGATTTCCTTTTAAGAAATAGCTGCTTAATCAAATAGAAAAAGAAACTTGAAAACTTGTGTACATATTTCCACCCACGTGGTACAGCTTTTATGTATTGGGAAAATGATTCACTGTCTCTCTTCTCATTTATTTTTCTTCTTTTTTTCCCCTTCCTTTTATTTTGCAGTACTGGGGAACGAACCAATCCTCCACCCTTTCAAATTTTTAAAAATTCCAAGACAGGGTCTCAATAAGTCACTAAGTAGTCAGGTTGGACATGTAATCCACCTGCCTCAGCCTCCCGGCCTCCGCCTGGGATCACAGGTGTGGGACCCCATGTCTGGGTAATTTAACTATGTTTCTGTGGAGGAATACACATCACATATTTTGGCCATTTTAATCATTTTGAAAGTGTATAATTTTCAAATCATTTTGAAAGTGTAAATATGTTTTGTTTTGGTGCTGGGGATCAAACTTACCACCTCACGCTTGCCAGCAGGCACTTACGCGACTGAGCTAACTCCCCAGCCCAGGAAAGTGTCCAATTTCATGGCATTACACACATTCAGATTGTTACTCATCACCACCACCAATCTTTAGAATTTTTCATCGTCTTCTCTTACCATTTGGCATTCACATGGCTTCTGTTCATAGCCTGGGCTTTCTAGGAACGTGATAAAGACTGTAAATATCTAGGAACGATTTTGGACAAAACTTCTAATCCCTTGCCCCCCTTTTGTGAGTATTTCTCCACAACGCTTTTAATGTATTGTTTTCATTTATTTCATTTTCTCTCATTCTCTTTTATCGTTTTTCCTTTCTATGTCTTCTGGGAAAGCTTGAACAGGTATTAGAATTAGTCTAGGCATAAGCAAAAAAGTTATCAGGGATTTTTTTATGCCTGGCTGGTTGCAGAATCATCTTGAGAGCTTTATTTATTTATTTTGTGACACTGGGGTACAGGGCTTTTGCACTGAGCTACCTCCCAAGCTCTTTTTAATTTTCTGGTGGGATTTTGCTAAGTTATTAAGTTGCTCAAGGCAATTCTCTTGCCTTGACCTCCCACGCCCAGCTTGGCAGCTTTAAATAATAAAGACCGCGGAGCCCATCTGTGATCTGCTGAGTTGGAACTTTCCTGTGTGGCACCAGGAATATTTATTATTATTATTATTATTATTATTATTATTATTATTATTTTAAACAATTTGCTGGATGTGGTCAGCAGAATTCTATGATAGAGATTACCAAAGTGAACCCTAAATAATCACACGAGCTCTTTAAATCTGCATCTAGAGATAAGAGATGCAAAATTCAGACGTCAGAGAATCAGAGCTTGAAAAAGATTTGACCTGTGATTTCTGGCTCTGAAGACAGTGCGAACACATGGCAAGGACCTGAGAGAAGCTAAGAGTGACCCCTGGCTAACAACAGTGAAAACGCAGGTACCCGAGTCTTCCAAACCAAGGACCTGAATTCTGACTTACGTGAATGAACCGAGATAGAATTCTCCCCCAGCCTTCATGGGGGACGTAGGCTGGTCAGCGCCCGCATTATGAATCCAGTTGAGCTTTTCGCAGCTTTTGATCCACAGATACCGTGCAATAATAAATCAGTATTGCTTTTAGCTACTTCATTTGTGGTGATTTGTTACCCAGGAGTGCATAACTGATACTTCCGGCCGCGAGGTCAGTCTTGACTGGAATCGTCGGGCTCGTGAGCAAAGGTAGCGCAGAACCATGGGCAGCGGTGGGAAAGTCAGAAGAGAGCTGATTGGCTGGGAAGTCACCATCCAACATGCAGCAATCTTATTGGGCAGCTTTTTTTGATGCGAGCACTGCTCCCTGAATCCCCAGTCTGGATTGGCTAGGGTCCACAAATTCACTTTATCTTTGCCAAACATGGAGACCACGCCTTAGGAATCCTACAAGGTCTGGAGTGGGCAAGTCCCACTACCTCCTTCAGAAGGATCTCCTATCATTTCTTCCTCTGCTGTTTCCTCCTTTGGTTTCTCTCTTCTGTTTCCCAGCTACTACCCAGTTTGGTTCTGGAAGCGAGGAAATAACTTCCTCACTCTCCTGGAAATCTTGCCCCTTTACTCTAGGTAACTCTTACTCATTTTTTTTTTTTAAAGACAGAGTCCCTCTATGTAGTTCAGGCTGACCTCGAGCTCACTTTGTAGCCCAGGCTGGTCTTAAGCTCTCAGAGATCCTCCTGCCTCAGCCTTTGGAGTGCTGGGATTACAAGCTTATTCATTCTTCATGTTTGCCTTAAATATCACTTCTTCAGGGTCTCCTTCCTGAACTTTTTCAAATTCAGCAAGGTCTCCTGGGATGGAAGCATATGGTGGTGGATGTTTAAATTTAAAAAAAAAAATCACAGTAAGAGACACGTTGCCATGAACTCTTCTCAAAGTCCTCTCTTTCCCTCCAAACCCACTGATTCCGTCATTCTTGCACCTTCTGAAGCACTTTTGAAGTCCTCTTTCATGAGCGTCCTCCGTGGTGCTGCTGTGGTTGCCTCAGTGTCTGGACTTGATTCAGAATGTTGAGCTTTCATGGTGACCTTGGGGAGATCCAGCTCTCGTGAGTGAGGTAACCTTCTATGTGGCTCTCAGCTGCAGCCTCCGCTAGATTTTGGATCACACCTTGTGAAAACACTGGGACTTGTAGAAATGCTTCAGTAAGTGTCAAGAATGAGGGTATAAGTGTGTTTGAAGTGCGGAGAAGTCATCTGAGGGGGACCAGTGACACTGTGTCTTTTACTGTCGTAAATATTTTAATGGAAGCTTTCACTGTCTACTTAAATCACCCCTCAAAAGTGCACTCAGTACTCACTTTACCGTCTCATTTACTTATTTATTTTATTCATTTTTAATTTTAAAGGAGATACAACAAAACAGTAAGAACCATATTGGATTTCAAAAACAAGACAGAAAGAAATCCCCTATAGTTGCTATATTGTGTATTGTTATCTTCTACATAGATCTCAGACTACCATCTTGAGGTCTGCAAAGTCAGTCAAATAATACAAGCATTAAGTTGTTTTTTGTTGCTGGCATCTCAGCCTGCATTGCTCCGAGTCAGCCAGTTGCTTACAGGGTATGGCGTGAGGGGAAAGCTCTTCTTGTCTCCCAGGCCATGCGCCAGCTGGCTCAAAGGAGGGCATGAGTTGGCTTCTTGCTTCTCCTCCTGGCCTTCGTGGCTGCCTCTGACTCATGGGAGGTCATGAGTCATTTATTTATTCATATATGTTGCAGCACATAATTATTGTGTTTGTCTTGTGAGTTGGTGCATGTACTTAACACATCTTAGTTCTGGTTGGGATCTCTTTCCCTCGCCTCCTCGCTCATCTCTTGGTCCGTTTCCCGTTTGCAAATGTTCTATCTTCCTATTTTCCCTTATCTTTTATTTTACTCTATAGTTTCTTTATACTTTGGGTTTCCCATGTAAGAGAAATCATGTGATATTTAAAATTGTGCGTTGCCAGGCAGGTGCTTGTGCTGCTGAGCTAAATCCCCAGACCTGGGGCCATGGATTTAATTCGCAGCATAAGCACCTTTCTGGCAAGTGCAAGGTTGTGGGTTTGACCCCAGCTACCAAAAAAAAAAAATTCTTTGTCTTCCTTTTCTAGTTTTGATTTCATTAATTTCTACTCTGAGCTTTATAATTTCCTTCCTTGTATTAGGCTTGGATCTGGAATGTTCTTGTTTTTCTAGGACCTTGATGTACATCATTAGGGCGGTATGTGGTATATTTATTATTATTATTATTATTATTATTATTTGTTTTTTTGAGACACGGTCTTGCTGTGTAGTTTGGGCTGATTTTAAACTCATTAAGTAGCCCAGGCTTGCCTTGAACTCAGGACAGTTCTCTTGCTTCGGTGCCGTGATTATAGGCATGTGCCACCATGCCCAGCTTTTTTCCCCCTATTTGTAGCTATTAACTTTCCTCAGTATTGCTTGCACTGAGTCCATAAGTTCTGGTATCTTGTACTGAAATTACTGTTTGAATCTAAGTTCTTCCTTGATTTCTTCTATGACCTCTTGGTTATTCCAAAGTGTATTACAAAAAAAAAGGTGTATTGCATATTTTTCATGTATTTGCATAGTTTATGTAGCTTCTTTTGCCATTGCCTTTTAGTTTCATCACACTGTGATCTGATATTATGCATAGTCATTTTGATTCTTTATATTTTTCTGTAGTTAATTAGCGTGCTTTATGTGTTGGCATGTGGTCTGTCTTGGAGAAAGTTCCACATGCTGCTAAGAAGAATATGCACTCTGTTGTGTGGAATCCTCTGTAGCAGTTTACTAAGTCCGTTTGTTTGAAGGTGTGGTTCAATCCTCCTCTCTCTTGAATTTTGTCTACCTGATCTGTATGTATGTGATAGTGGGGTATTGAGGTCCCCACTCTCTATGTACTGCCAAAGTGAGCACCGACGCCCCCCACTATAGGTGTGTTGATGTTTATCTTACCTTTTTATGTCCAATACTGTTTGTTTCATGAAGTTGGGTGCATCAGTGTTTGGTGCATGTATGTTTATATGGCATTTCTTACTGTTGAGTTGTCTCCTTCACCAGTGTTCAGTGACCTTCTTTTCCTCTGCTGATTAGTTTTAGCTTCAGGTTCACTTTCCTGAAAACAGGGTAGCTACTCATGCTTGTTTTGAGGCTCTCATCGTAAGACTATCCAAGGTGCTAATCCTACCAGTGCTCAGCGCCAGAGTGTAGACCTGCTCTGTTTCCAACCTGGGCCAGTTCACCCGCCTTCGGCCACCTGGTGGTCCCTCCCTCCTGGGAGGTCACCGTACTGATGCGGGACGTAGCTCAGACGCCTCACTGGTACAGCACCCTGCAGCCCAGAGCTCCTGGGTTCAAGCAACCCTCCCGCCTCAGCCTCCTGAGTAGCTGGAACCACAGGGGCACGCCACCATGTCCTGCCTATTGCGCGGAATATTGTTTCCCATGCTTTGATTTTTATCCTGTGAATTTATTTTTGGATATAATGTTTCTCTCAGACAGCATACTGCTGGCTTTTAAAAATTTTGTTTGTTTATTTATTTATTTATTTATTTTGGTGTTTATTTGCATCTTTATTTTGCAATCTGTCGTTAGGCTTCCCAGTTCTGGCCTCAGAGAAGGGCAAGCAAAGGAGACATGGGGTTCAAAGGGGAGCCTGCCCTTGAGATTCACCCCACTTCTTCTCTTCCTTGAGTAGACTCTTGGCTCAGCATGCATTTAAGGTCACATGTCACCTCTTCAGGTCGGGACACCGCCATCCTGTCAAGGGAGGAGAGCAAATGGAGATTGATTCCAGAACCCACATCCACACCGAGAATAAGTCCTTCACACTTTTTAGATTCCAGCTTAACATTGAAAAGTTTTGGGCCGGGCATGGTGTCTCACGCTGTCATCCCGGCACTGCAGAGGTGAGGCAGGAAGGTTCCCGAGCAGTCGGAGGCCGACCTGGATTACATGGGGGAGACCCTGTCTCAGAAAACCGCCTTTTTTAAAAAATTTAAATTTAGCCTGCTGGTCTGTGTCTTTTGATGGTGGTGTTGAGACCACTTACATTTAGTTGTATTATTGAAAGGAAGTGGCTTATTCCATTGTATTAGTTTTCTGTTGCTGATTCCTTTTTAGTCCCTTCTACTTACCTGATCACCCTGCCTACTGTATTCATCCCATTCAAATTTTTGGCACTGTTACTTCCTAGAATGTTGGAGGGCTGGTTTGATATTCATTATTATTTTTTTTTGAGGCAGGTTTCTCTATGCAATTTGGACAGGCCTTGAACTCACAGTAATCTTCCTGCCTCAGCCTCCTGAGTGCTGGGATTATAGGTGTGTGCCACCATGCCCAGCTCATGATTTCTTTTGGTGTTCTTTATCATGGAAAGATCTTATTTCTCTGTCAATTTTGGAAGATATTTCTCAGGATATATTAATGTGGGCCAGAAGTTGTGTGCTTTAGGGATTGAAACATTTCACTCCAAACTCTTCTGGCCTTTAAGGTTTGTATTGAGATATCTGCTGCAATTCTAATGAGTTTACTTTTATAAATGATTTGTTACTTTTCTCTAACAGCTTTTAAACTTCTGTTTTTGTGTTGGACTTCTAGAATTTTGTGTCATGGAGAGGTTCTTTTCTGATTGTGGCTATTTTGGGTTATATATTCCTTGGTTCTGTGTATTTTAAATTGTTTACCATATCTGGAGAGTTTTCTGCTATTATTTCTATAAACCAGGTTTTTAATGTCATTTGTGCTATCTTTTGATTCGTTATTGATTCCCATTAATCTTAGATTAATTCCCATTAATCTTAGATTATTCTTTTCATCTAGTTGCTATTTGACTCACTTTATTTTATTTTATTTTTTTGGTATCAGGAATCAAACTCAGGACCTTGTGTTTGCCTGATGTTTGACTCATTTTAAATTTTGTTTTGAAAATATCTCTTAAAAAGAAAGTATGTGTGGTATATGGTTACCTGTATGAACCCCATCTTCTAGGGCTGACACTCTGTCTTTATCTTGGTTATTTCCTGAACAGTGCCCCAATTTCCTAAAACATAATTCTGAGAATTAAAGATGGCACTATGTGAAATTAAAGAGTTTCTGCACAGCAAAGGAAATGGAAAACAGCACGAAGAGGCAGCTACAGAGTGAGAAAAGGGCTTGACGAGCTACTCCTCAGATAGAGGACTCATTAATATACAGGACACAAAAAGCTTAAAAAATTAGATCCTCCCAAATAGAAGGTCTATTCAGAAAATGAGAAGTTGAAGTGAATAGATGCTTCTTAGAAGAAATACAAAAGATCCAGAAGAATTCCCAGCACCTTTGGCCACTAAAACACAAATCAAAACATCAGTGAGATTCCATCTGAATCCAGAAAGAATAACTGTCATCAAGAGATCAAAAATAACAGGTGCTATTGAGGATTGGGGAAGAACAACCCTTCTGCATTGTAGACAGGAATGGGGGTAATGCTATACCCACTGTGGAAATTCTTATGCAGATTTCTCAAAAAGTAAAAATAGAAATACCATTTGATCCAGCTATGCATCTTCTGGGAAGAGTTAAAAACATTATCGCGGTGATGCATGCACACCCATGTTTATAGGAGCACAAATCCTAACAGTTAAATTTTGGGGGTGGCCTATATGTCCATCAATAGAAGGATAACTCTGAGTCATATGCAGGAAAATGGATGCATCTGGGGATCCTGTGTGATTCCTACCATATGATGCTCTCAAAAAGACAAAACTGTGGGGACAGAAGATGATTTGATTTTGTTAACTGTTCAGATTGTGGTGCTGGGGATGGAACCCGGGTCACGCCACCACTGAGCTGCGTTCCTCTCTTTACCGTGCTTTTCCACTGGGCCCGCAGTTGGGGCTCAACTCCAGACAATGAGGTACTGTATGAAAAGGTACAGGGCCCTCTGAGCGGCCGGGCAGGAGGATCCCAAGTTGGAGTGAAACATGGATAACTTAACAACCTACTGAGATCTTATCTGAAAATAAAAAATAAGGGGCTGACTGTGTAGCTCAGCGTGAGGTTCCTGGGTTCAATCTCCACTGTTAAAAACAAAAGAAGAGGAGAAGAGACAAGATGGCGGACTGGTAGGTAGCAGGAGAGAGACCCTCTCTGAGAGAGACAGCTCAAATGCCAGAATAAAACACCCTGGAGAGACCCAAACAGAGAGAGATAGACTTTCACAACCCAGAAAGAAACTAAAGTGCAAAAACCTGCTCGAATATGAGGTCCTGGGGCTACTATTAGTGAAGATAAGATCAGCGAGCACGGCACCCGCCTCGAGACGCCTGACCTGAACAAGCGATCCACGCCAAAGTGACTGGCTTGAGCCACCGGAGCGCGGAGCTGAACAGCCCGGCGTGCAGCTCGCCGGGACCAGCACTGCACACGACCCACCCAGAGGCACCGTGAATTCCCACCGCAGCCGCGCTGAAGTTGGAGGTCGGGCAGTCCAGCAATTCTCGGGGACACGGTGAGTGATGGGAATAAGACCCTCCCACAGGAAAGGGGAAACCGACTGGACCACATGTTGGATTTGGGCAGGACAGCCCTAACTCCATAAGGAAGTGGCTTCAGCTGGTTACTCCCCTCGCCGAGCAGATTGGTGGAATCTGCTTGGACTAGGCCACGCCCCTGCCGGGGACCCAGTTACTTCCCTGAGATCAGTGCACACTGACGCAGTGAAGGCCTGCAAAGGTTGACTGGCCCAGAAGGGAGGAGCTAGCGCACACTGCCCGTGGGTGAACTCTAATCTCTGACAACCTATTGAAGAGGGCTAAAGCTCCTAGCCTGAGCCCTCTAGAGGAGCCTTAAACAACAAGAAAAGGGTCTGGGAATTACACTGTACACTTGTATGGAAGGAACCAAAAACATGACTAAAGGGAGAAATAAGAAAACACTCCCAGCCACCAACCCTGAGAACATTGATCCAGGAGAGGTAAATACGAAAGAGACTGAGGGCAGCAAAAATGCAACATCAAACACAGCGTTAGTGGACATAAAGAGATATATTCAAGACCTCGTAAGTGGGACCAAAACTGAAATATTAAATTCAAATTAAACAAGAGATAAGTAGATTAATAAAAGAAGGCCTGGGGACCTCTCAAGAAGACACAGACAGAAGAATAGAGGAACACAAATGGAGAGAAAAATTTATTGAAGAATTCAGAAAAAACCTAGAATTTATGAAGCAGATTCAAAGGGATTATCAGGAAACTAAAGACTCGATAGAAAGCTGGCAAAACTGCTTGAAAGAAACCAAAGATAGACTATCAAAAATTGAACACAGGCTTGCAA
>PVJX010048031.1:0-11637 GCA_004027295.1 Dolichotis patagonum
TTTTTTTTGTACCGGGGATTGAACTCACGACCTCATGCTTGCCAAGCAGGCCCTGGAACCACTGAGCTAAAACCCCAGCTCCCCTTTTACTTTCACAAAATGTACATTTTGGGTCTTATTTACTCTTGCAGTTTTATCACACTAAGGAGACAATACAATGCTTACACATGTGATTTATTTCACTTATAAAAGTATAGTCTCAAGTTGTGTCTATTTACCTATAAAAGCCTTGAGTTCCTGCTTCTTTATAGCTAAATAGTACTCCATTGTATAAAAATATATCTTTTTTATCCATTCCTCATTTGACCTCATTTGAAGGGCATTTAGGTTGTATCCAACATCTGGCTATTACAAAATGTGCTGCTATAAACATGGGTAAACATATATCACTGTGGGATGATGTTTTCAGTTCTTCTGGGAAGATACCAAGAAGGGGAACAGCTGGGTTGCATGGGACCTCCAAACCTAGATTTTTGAGGAAGCTCTACACTGATTTCCACAGTGGCTGTACCAGTCTTCACTCCCATCAACAATAAAGAAGGGTTGCTTTTCCCCACAGCCCCTCCAGCATTTGTCATTGATTGATTTCTTGATGATAGGCAGTCTTTCTGGAGTGAGACTGAATCTCAGTGTTGTTTTAATTTACAGCTCTCAAATAAGCAGTGATGTTGAACATTTTTTTCATGTATTTATTTGCTATTTGTATTTCCTTCTCTGAGAAGTATGTATGCATCTTAGATCCCTACTTTTAGATTGGGTCTTTCAATTTGGGAGGTCTGATTTTTTTTCAGTTCTTTACTAGTTCTAGATAGAAGTCCTTTGTCTGAGGGACAGTTGGCTAAAATTTTTTCCCATTCTGTGGGTTGTTTTTTCACTATGTTGGTGATTTCTTTTGATGTGCCAAAATGTTTTAATAAGATGAGTTCCCAGTTGTTTATTCTTTGAAGTACTTCCTGTGCAGTTCGGGTTTTGTTCATGAACTCTCTGCCTACCCCATGTCTTCAAGATTTCTACAGACCTTTTCTTCCAGTAGATTTAGTATTTCTGTTTCAGTATCTAGATGAAGATCAAAATATTCTTGCAAAGACAAGGACGAGAGATTCCCCACGCACCTTACTCTCTCTAGTAGGTGTTACCTTGCCCTACGAGCACCACAGCAGTTATTAGCCCTAGGCTTCCAGCTGCTACCAGAAAAGAGCCAGGAGTTTCCATGTTCCAACCTCGCCCAAAAGGGCAGGACAAGGACAATTGAGATGTCCCCTAGACTCAATTTACAATATGTGGCCCCCAACAACAGAAAGCACGACACTAACCTTCAAGCACGAGGCTGAACTACAACAACTGTGAAAGCTGTGAAGAACATAACTAAAACGAAATACACACAAGAGAAATAAATCCTTACAAATTTTCAGGAATCTGATGAAAATCTGAATGAAATAAAATGAAGGCTCAAAGAACAAAAGTATCTTGTAAAATACACAGTCAGGAAGATGAACTGATGTATAAAAAATGAGCAAACACAAACATCAGGCACATAAATACCACTGCAGTATCAAGAAATGAATTAGAAACAGCTACATATGGTGGTGCTGCCTATAAACCCAGCACTCAAGAGACTGCCTAGGCAGGTGGACTGAGAGTTTCATACCAACCTGGACTATACAGTGAGACCCTTTCTCAGAATAAATAAACAACAGATAAAGATAAAAATGTTTAAAGAAAAAAGAAACAGCAAGGAACAGTTTGGGCATGACTGAAGACCTCAACTGAATTTGTGTTCATTTACTAAGGTAACTCCAAATGTAAAACTGAATCAAAGCAAAGGACTGAAGAGTAGTACAAATAACAAATATGTTGGTAAAAGTAAAATAAATGTTTTTATTAAAAATATCTTTAAAACAGAACAGATACACAAGTAAAATATAGGTCAACAAAAAGCTGGGAGAAATAAGTTTTTAAGGTTCCTAAAAAATGCATAAAATGTTATATTTTGGTGATGACTTTTCAAATTGACAAGAAGAACTGTGTATATTTATGGTGTATATCTTCATATAGTTATACATTGTCAAATGGCTAAGTCAAACTCAGTAACTTCTGCAGTATCTTGCACACTTATTTCCTTTTCTGGCTAAAACACTTAAAATATACTCTCTTTTGCTATGTTCAAATATACAATAAACTATTAACTATAGTCACCAGGTAATACAGTGTATCTCTTGAACTTATTCCTTTTATAATAAATGAAATTTTTATCCTTTGACCAACATCTCTCTTATCCTGTCCCTCCACTACTCCTGCATCTGATAACCACCACTGTACTCTTCTGCTTCTATATATCACTTTTAGATTCTATATATAAGAGCATTGACATAATGCTGTCCAAGTTCAACCATGTTGTCACAGATGATAGGATCTCCATCTTTGTTAAGGCCAGATCCATGATTCATATATACCAAATTATCCACTCACTAACAAGACACTAACGTAGATTCTGAATCTTAGCTACTGCAACTAATTCTGCAATAAATGTGGGAGTGCACATATGTTTTGGACATACTTTCATTTCCTCAGGCTACATGCCCAGTAGTAGGATTGCCAGACATGAGGGCTCCATTTTTAATTTTTTGAGGAACTCCCATACCAATGTCCATAATGACTAATTTACATTCCCACCAACGTTATCCAAATTCAGGCTTGCCTTTTTCCCACATTCTCAACCAGCACTAACTGGTTTTTGGTAACAGCCATTTAACGAGGAGGGAACATTTCACTGTGATTTTAATTCACATTTTTCAGATGATTAATAATATTGAGCCCTTCTCCACATACCTGTTAGCTATTCATATGTCTTAAGAAATATTCATTTATATCCCTTGTTTACTTTTTAATCAGGTTGTTTCCTTGTCATTCAGTTCTTTATATATTTTAAATAGTAACCCCCTTATCAGATATATGGTTGGAAAATATTTTCTCCCAATTCATCAGATCTCTTCATTTTGCTGATTATATTTATTGCTTCACAGTTTGTGCTGTTTTGCTTTGTTTTGAGACAGGATTTCACTATACAGTTCAGACTGCCCTTGATCTTACTTTGTAGCCCATACTGGGCTCAAACTCAGATTCTTCTGTTTGACCCTCCCAAGTGCTAAGATTACAGGTATGCACACTTAGAAACTTTTCTTTTGATGTAATCCTATTTATTTTTGTTTTTGTTGTCTGGCCTTTTGAGGTCATATTGATATAGCGGAATGAAACTCCCGACCTACTATGTCCGCGAGTTCATGTTCTCTAAAATCGAAGAATGAATTTTAGAAACAGCAGAGGTGAAGAGTAGAATATATTTATTGAGAGAAAGCTTCTATCTGAAGAGAGACAGAAGGGGTCCCGAGTAGGTTGCCAAAGACTCTTTTTTCCAGGGACTTTTATAGAGCAAAATCATGAGACTAGATGGCTCAAAGGTGGGGAAAATGGGAATTTGCAAAGTGGGCATAAAATGATCCAGACTTAATCCCTAAGGATTATACTTAAGGATGTGCTTACATTTGTCTTGAGATCTGGCCCACAGCAAGAGGTGTGGGTCCTCTCCAAGGTCATCAGACATCTGGTCCTCTGTGCCAGCTTCCTCCAGGGCCTCGTCCTGACTGGCTATAATATTGCTAACTGGCTCAGCTGCCTCTAACAATATCTAGAAAATTACTGCCTATAAAGTATCAAGCAACTTCCCCATTTTCTGTAAAGCCTTATAGTTTCTGATTTTACATTTAAGTCTTCAATACACTGAGATGAGCTTTGAATCTTGATCAAGATAAAGGTCAAATTTCATTCTTCTATATATGAACATCAAATTGTTTCTGACGCCATTTATCAATGCGATTGCTCTTTTCCTTCCCTGTGTTGCTGGCATCTGTCAAAACTGACTCATGTCTAGGGCTTCAGTTTCATTGATCTACATGTTTTTATGCTTTTATTGCTAGGGTTTTGGAGTATTGTTTGACATCAAGTTGTGTGATGCTTCTAGCTTTGTTCTTTCTGCTCATGGTGCTTTAATGATCTAAGGTTCATTGAGACTTCATAGGAATTTAAAGATTTTAAAATATTTTTATGGAAATTGTCATTGGAATTTTGGTAAGAACTTCACTGAATCTATAGCTCTCTGCTATGCACAGGATTAACTCTGCCCCAGTTTTTGTGCTATCAGCCCTTTTTTGAGACAAAGTCTCATTAAGTTACTAAATTGGTGATATTCCTGCCTCAGCTTACCTGAGTGCTGGGATTATAAGCATGCATACTATGTAAGGTTATATACCATTGATACTAACAACACTCTTCCAATCCGTAAACACCTATAATTCTCCACTTACTGAGCCAGGTGTGGTGATGTCATCTCAGCACTTGAGAGGCTGAGGCAGGAGGATCCTTGTGAGTTTGAGACCAGCCTGGGATATGAAGTGAGCTCAAGGCCAGCCTGAACTGGATAGAACACCCTGTCTTAAAAAGAGCAAAAAAATTTTTTTCCATTTACTTATATCTTCTTTAATTTACTGTATTTATTGATGTTTTACAGTTTTCATATAGGATAGTTCATGTTCTTAGTAATTTCATTTTCTTGTAGCTACTTTGTATCAGTCAGGGTTTACTAGAGAAAAAGATATACAAATATATAAGAAATTACAACACTGACTTACAGTGGTCAACAAGAAAGTCAGATGAGGAAATGTGCAGAGGGTGTCTGCATGCTTGAGGCTGAAGGGTCCAGCCCAGGGGCTGGAGCTTACTGCAGTGTCCTGCACATGTCTGCATCAGGAGGCTGAGACTGCGACGGAAGGCTGAGGAGTCCCAGGCAGAAGCCGAACAGTCTGTGCCAGGAGCCAGCAGACACGTTGAAGCTAAAAGCAGAGGCTGGAGTTCCTCCAAAGAACCAGCGATCAGTCCCTCATTTGCCTTTTATTGTGTGCCGGCTGCTGCCCTCGGGTGGTGTAGCGCTCACACCATCTATTTGCCCTTCTCTTGCACAAGCTGAGAATGTTATAAACTAGGGACCCTGGCCCCCTGCTGAATCACTTAAAGTGATCACCTTCTCAAATTGACACAGTGAACAATATCCTAAAATAGTAACGGTTGGTCGGCTTGTCCTCTCTACCTCAGGATGCAGAGCAGATGAATCCCTTAAACTTTTAGACTTCTCAAGTTGATACTGTATAAATCATAACATACTGTAAATGCGATTTTCTTAATTTCTTTGGTGGCTACGTCACTGTCAGTGTATAAAAATGCTAACAATTTTGTATCTGGACCTTGTATCTTGCAACTTTTGTAAATATGTTTGTTAGTTTTAACAGTTTTTAGTTGAGTCTCATGGCTTTTCTATAGACAAAACACAACATGTGCAAGCAGGGACAATTTCATTTGTTTCTAATTTGGATGTCTTTTCATCCTTTCTCTTGCATAACTGCTATGACTAAGACTTCCAATATTACACTGAACAGAAATGGCAAGAATAGGAATCCTTGTCTTGTCCCTGATCTTGGATTTCAATTTTTCGACACTGAGTATGATGTGGATTTATAATACACAGCCTTAGTTGTATTGATATATATTCCTCCTATACCTAATTTGCTAAGTTTTAATCAAAACATGTTGAATTGTGACATTTTTCACATCTATTGATTGTCTTTTATTCTGTCAATGTAACGCATCGCATTTATTGATATCCATATTCTGAACAATCACTGCATCCCAAAGACACAGCTCAATTAGTCACTGAGAATGATCTTAATGTGTTGCTGAATTATGTTAAGGAGTTTCAAATTTATGTTCATCAGTGATATTGGCCTGTAATTTTATTTCCTGGAGTCATTTTTGGTCCAATCAGATTTTCCATTTCATTATTCAGTTTTGGAAGGCTGTTTTAAGGAATCTATCCATTTCATCTAGGTCATTCAATTTGTTATATAAATGTTCACAGTTACCACTCTCAATTGTTTGTATGTCTATGATACCAGTTGTAATACCTCACCTCATTTGCGATTTTGTCTTGGGTAATCTAGATAAAGTTTGTCAATTTTATCTTTTTCTAAGCCCTACTGAATATTTTTATTGTTTTTTCTAATCTTATTTCAGCTCTCATCTTTATTTCTTCCATCCTAGTAACAAAGTTTAGTTTGTTATTCTTCTAGTTCCTTGAGGCATAAGAGATTGTTTATTTTAAATATTTCTTCCTTTTTAATGTAATTTTGTTGTAAATTTTCCTTTTAGAATTGCTTTGGCTGATATCAACAAGTCCTGCTTATCTTGTGCTTCCATTTTCATGTCTCAAGAGTGAATATATATATATATAATCATATAGAGAAAATATAATTCTATATTATAGAATTCTATAATGTATTTTATATTATATAGAATTTATTCTATATAAACATAGAATATTTTCTATATAATATATAATATATAATATAATATATAATATATAATATATAATATATAATATATAATATATAATATATAATATATAATATATAATATATAATATATAATATATAATAATATATAATATATAATATATAATATATAATATATAATATATAATAATATATAATATATAATATATAATATATAATATATAATATATAATATATAATATATAATATATAATATATAATATATAATATATAATATATAATATATAATATAGAATTCATATTATAGAATTTATTCTATATATATACAATTTATATATTCTATATATAGAATTTATATATTCTATATATAGAGAATTTATATATATAGATTATAGAATTTATATACATTCTCTAATATATATATAATTTTCCCCAGTATCAGGAATTAAACTTAGGGCTTTCTGCATGCTAGACAAGCACTCAACTACTAAACTATATCCCCATATTTCAGATTCCCTTGTAATTCCACTTTTGACTTGCTGGTCATACAAAAGTATGTTGTTTCAGGTTTCAAAGATGGCGGACCTAGAGGTAGCAGGATATGGAGCATCTCTGAGAGAGACAGCTCAAATGCCAGAATAAAACACGCTGGAGAGATCCAGAGGGAAATGGACTCTTTCAACCCAAAAAGAAACTGAAGGGAAAGAAACTGCTCGAATACGAGGTCCCGGGGCTACCATTAGAGAAGCTAAGATCAGCAAGCACTGCAGTCTCGCCGAACCGCCTGAATTCATGCCCGAGATCCACTTCAGCGACCAAACCCACGGGGAAGCGACTGGCTTGAGCGGCCCCAAGCATGGAACTGAACAGCCCAAGCACGGCTCGCCTGGAACCAGCCCTGCATGCAACCCACCTAGAGGCACCGTGAATTTGCGCTTCAGCTGCACTGAGGTCAGAGGTCGGGCAGCCCAGTAGTTCTTCGACCCGCATCAACACGCAGTGAGTGATGGGAATGCGGCCCTCTTGTGGGAAAAAGGCAACCAACTAGACGACATATTGGAGTTGGGCAGGAAAGCCCAGGCTCTGTAAGGAAGCGGCTTCAGTTGGTTGCTCCCCTCGCAGAGCTGATTGGTGGGATATGCTTGGACTGGGCTGGGACCCAGTGGGTTGTCGCAAATCAAATGGTTCCCTGAGGGCGGTGCACACTCACACAGTGAAGGCCCAAGAAGTTCGACTGGCCCGGAAGGGAGGAGCCAGCGTATGCTACCCTTGCTTGCACTTCACTCTCTAATAGCAGACGGCAGAGGGCAGAAGCCCCTAGCCTGCAGGCTGGGAATTACACTATACACTTGAATGGAAGGAATCAAAACATAATGAGAGGGAGAAATAAGAAAAAGGCCCCAGTCCCCAACCCTGAGAATATTGATCCAGGAGAGGTAAATATAAAAGAGACTGAGGGCAGCAAACATGCAACATCAAACACAGCATCAGTGGACATAAAGAGATATCTTCGGGACCTCATAAACGAGATCAAAACTGAAATATTAATTCAAGTTTAACAAGAGATAAGTAGATTAATAAAAGAAAGGTTGGGCATCTCTCAAGAAGACACAGACAGAAGAATGGAGGAACACAAAAGGAGAGAAATGTTCAATGAAGAATATAAAGAAAACCTTGAATTCATGAAGCAGATTCAAAGAGATTACCAGGAAACTAAAGACTCCATAGAAAGCTGGCGAAACTCCTTGAAAGAAACCAAAGATAGACTATCAAAAATTGAACACAGGCTTGCAATGTGTGATCATGAAAGGGAACATCTCTTAAAAATAACAAGGCAGCAGGCAGTGACAGTACAAAGGCTGGAGGATGACAAGAGGTTCTATAACTTAAGAATAAAGCATGTGAATGAAGAAGAAGGAGTCAAAACAGAAGAACTGCAAAGGCTATTCACAGAAATTATTAAGGAAAACTTCCCAAACATAGAAAAAGGAAATGATATGCAGACATATGAAGCATGCAGAACTCCAGCCACCTACAACCCAAACAGAGCTACACCCAGCCACATAATAATCAAGATCCCAGAAATTCAATATAAGAACAGAATATTAAAAGCCATCAGAGAAAAGAAACAGATCACCTATAAAGGAAAACCCATCAAAATCACAGCAGATCTCTCCACACAGACCATCAAGTCAAGAAGAACTTGGAGTGAAATAATTCAAGCCCTGAAGGAGAACAATCTCCAGCCTAGATTGATGTAGCCTGCAAAACTGTCTCTAGAAATTAATGGAGAAACAAGATGCTTCCATGACAAAGAGGAACTTGGAGAATTTGTGACCACCGATCCAACCCTACAAAAAATACTAAAGGACATTTTAGAAAGAGAGAAAAACAACATGAGCATTTCAGAACAGTGGCAGAGAGGCCTCAATGAATGAGGCAGACAGTGGAGTGGAACAGAAAAATAGACTACCAATGGCAGAAAAATAGAATAGCAGAAATGAGGCAGAGAAGATTGGCAATAATCTCTAGCACAGAGCGCCTCGAAATACTAACAGAGAGAAACACAGGCAGAGTAGATCAGGAGATAGGGTCCATTGAGATGCTCTATATAAGGAGGCAGTGGGACCCAAAATAAGCTGTGCACCCCATGGGAGTGAAAGGGGAGAAATTGTCTAAAAAAGGAAGGCAGGGGATATTGTTAATGGGGTAACAAGATTTAAAATCTACATTAAAAAAAAGAGATCCTGAAGAATGTTTTGTGTAGCTTGACAAAAATGTATGCTCTGCTGCTACTGGATGGACTGTTCTATATGCAACTGTTAGGGCCATTTGTTCTAAAGTGTCATTCAACTCCAAATTTTCCTAATTGATTTTCTGTCCACATCATCTATAATTGAAAGCAGAATATTGAAATCCCTTTTTTCATACTACAGTCTATCTGTCCCATTAGTATTTACTTCATTAAAGCACTCCAAATCTTTTCTTGATGCCCTTGTTACACACTAAACTTAGTCTCTTTTTACAGCTTTTTTGCTGTTGCTGTTTTTATTTAAAAGCTCTTTTGTCTAACATAAGCACAGCTATTCTGGTGCCCTGATTTCTATTTGTATGGGACACATTTTTCACTCCATCTTCAACCTTAAAGCAGAAGTGAATCTCTCGTAGGCAGTGTGCAGTTAGACCTTTTAAAATCAATTCAACTATGGTCTTTTTATTACAGAATTTAATCCAATTGCATTCAGTCTGATTATTGATAGGTAAAGACACCATTGTCATTTTGCAAATAGTTTTCTAGTTGTTCTGTAGATATGTTGTTCCTTTAGTCCTCTCTTCTTCATGTTTAGATGACTTTCTCCAGTTGTATGCATTGATTTCTTACTCTTCATCTTTTGTTTATATCCTATGTTTTATGTTTACACTGAGGTGAAACATGGGTATGCACACTCTCATAAGAGTCAATCTAGAACATGGGCACTGTCGGTGCAGCCACAAGCTGGAAGTCAGGGTCATGTGCAGTTTAGGAAGCAGTGGCAGCTCTAGTTCTGGTATTGCTGATTCTTGGGGAAGAAGAGAGGTGTGCAACTGCATTTGCCTCTCTGCTGTGGTTTTCTCAGTGGAAAAGATGTCCGTGTTCTCCATGGAGCTGGTCTTTCAGGACCATGTGGTTCCCCTATATAGCTAATAATATCCTCTGCATTTCTTCTTTATTCCTAATGGTCTCCTTGGCATATCTGGTATGTCAGTTTTACCAGCAATCTTTTCTTTGTGAAGAGTCTCCATTTTTTGTTCCATCTGTTTTGGGTCAGATTCTTAAATAAGCCAATGAGCCTTGCCAGGGATATTTTGGTTTATGGTTAGCTATCTACATTTGGTTTTTTTTGTGGCATGATTAAGGTTATATCCTACTCAGTCATCTTGGTGACATTATTCCCAGAGATTGCTTAAAATACTGGTGGACAGACTCTCATATTCTCTATTATGTTCTGTTCCTGATCTGATCTTCTTTGTGTGATCCCATTCTCATGTATATGGAGAATCATGACAGATTTCTAACTAGTATGTGACAACAGTAACAAAATTTACTTGGTTTTGTACAAGTCATTTTGTGGTCACATTAAGATTTTAGTGGCCGTGCTGAGAGATCCTCCCTCTTACTGATTATGAACAAGCAAGTGGTCATATTGGATAACAACACAGTAGAAACTGCTAATCCCCTATAGGAGCTGATTACAGCCACTAGCAAACAGCCTAAGAAAAACCTGGACCTTTCAGTACTAGCTGCAAGGATTTGAACGCCATAAATAATCAGTGAGTGTGGCAGTGTATCTTTCCAAGTTCAGCTTCCAGACAGAAATCCTGCCCTGTCTGACACCTGGATTGCAGCCTTGAGATTTCCTAAACTGAGGATTCTGCTAAACTGTGCCAGTTCTTAACCCACTGAAGCTGTGGGATCGTAAGTCTATGCTCCTTTAAGCTGTGAACTTTGTGGTGATGTGCTATGTAGCAACACAGAATTAATATCACTCTAGACTTAAAATTTATAATTTTCCTATTTGCTTTCCATTTGTTTCATCTGTACTTGCCCCTTTCCTTTTTTTCTGCCCCTATTCAGGCTGAGTATATTTTATCCCATTTTTATTCTTATTAACTGTAAATTTTTATTTTCTTATGATCTCCCTCAGAGTTAATTGCTCTTAATGTATGAAAGTCCACATTCAAGATAAACCATTTCAAATAATGTATGACAATCTTCAATGTATACTTCCATTTATCCCTTCCTTTGTGCTTTTGTTGTAACTTTACTCTTATATTATGAACTTCACACTAATTATTCTTAAACAATAAAGTATCTTCTAAATAAATTCAGAAGGAAAAAACTTATATTTACCCATGTAGTTATCATTTCTTTGCTGATTTGCATGTCTGATTTTTTACTGGCCAACAGACATATCAACAAGTTTTAACTACTAGACATATTTTTATTCCTATAAATATTTTCAAGCTTTGTTCCAGAATGCAATTAAAGTTACTTGGAAGAGTCTGATTCTTTTGCTTCTTACTTTTAAAATTTGTTTGTTAAAACCACTGCCCAGCCTTGGGACAATTATTCTACTCTACTGAGGCCATTATTCCAAATGACACTACCATCCTATGTACTCTATCCAATTCTCAGTAGATTATAACACTGTGCGTTCTTCTGGGTACTGCAGTCTCTATCTGGCTTTGGGTTGTTTTC
>PVJX010048032.1:0-11641 GCA_004027295.1 Dolichotis patagonum
GCTAACAGAAAGGTCAAGAAGAACTCAATTGTTTCCAGGAATGATACTGGTTTGCACCTGTTATTGTCACCATTATGCATAATGCCTCCTTTTATTCCAAGATTGTTCAATTTAGAATGACAAATTATAAGCCTTCAGATTGAATGAATGGGTCCACTCTCAGAAGTGAAAATCAATAGCAAAATTCCAAGGGAATGTGCAACTAACATTTCAGAAAAACATAGAAAATATAGCTCAAGATTATAACTAATAGAAAGTGTCATCCTTTACTAAAACTAGAGTACATGGCAGAAACCTGTTAAGATAGAAACTGAGTGAAATTTGTTTTTGGAGACAAAAAAACAAGCAGGAAGTAGAGAAGTAACATTTCACTGTGTCGTAGCTGGACTGAGACATCAGGCCCAGGGAGAGGGTCAGCTGGGAAACTGCCATCCCAGATGTGACGCTGGGAAACAGCAGGGCCTTCCCTGCTAGGCTGCAGGGTTGGAAAAGTCAGGAGTGCTGGAGGACCTGGAGCAACATGCAGAGAAGCAAGGCAGATGTTCTGTCACAGGCCTGGGGAAACCTGTGGGCTGGGTGAGAGGACCAGGCAAGTGCCCAAGAGATGCATTGTCAGAGGGGACATCGCGGAGCATTGGGGAGAGGAAGGGATAATGGATGGGCTAAAGCTCAATGATCACTATGGATTATCTTAAATTTTAGATTCATTAACGGAATCTGTTCATGGAAGACACCAAACTGGAAGCAAAAGACATTGGAGAAGGAAAGGCACGAGCAGAAATAGAGGTAAATGTTAAAGCCCAAACTCAAGGATCATGAGGATCCTTGTAATAACGGGACCATGGCAAAGGTCAGAAGGAACTTATTCCTCACCACCCATTAGCAAAATAATTGAGTATCGTGGATTCATAGAAAGGCTACCAATCAGAATTTTATTTTACTTATTTTTGCTTACTTCTGTAGTAATTTGATGCTTTAACAACAAAAACTTTAAGCTGCGTCACACATTAAATTTCTTTACTTTAGATCATTTTTCCCTTTTACAATATAAATGAATCCAAAATAGAAGGCATCACATCACCATAATTGAATTGCTTTGGGAAATGTGTCTACAGCTCAGCCTAGTCAGGGTCACCACACCTACTTCTGCCACCAGGGTTGACCTTTATGAGGGGAGTGAGTGCAAAACAGTGAGAGACAAACGTGTGGGAGAACAGAGAGGAAGTTTAAGGCCTATGTGGCCTCCTCTGTGAGCACGATGCAAAAAAGCAACCCACAGGCTGATGGCATGGCGCGGGTTCTAGAGAAAAGTTTATACAGCTGAGATTAAGTTGTTTACTTGGGCATGTACTAATGAATATTAGAAGGCAGGTGAATCTTGTGCTACTTTAATTTCTTGTACCTGTGTCTGGGTGAATACAAGCAAGACAAGACAGAAGCTCAGGGCTCCTCTGCCTAGTGGGGCAAGAGCCACCTAAATGTCCATACACTAAATTAATTCTGCATCTCTTTATCATTCATCCTCAGGTCAGAGGAACAAACTAGCAAGACTAGGTCCCTGAAAGTGGCACCCTGAGAGGGAAAAGCTTGGATGAGCAGGCTGGTTCCTCACACATGGCATGAGGACAGAGGGCCTGGACCCAGCAGCGCAGGCTGGTCTCCTACAGAAGTGAACAGGAAGGAGGGATACTTCCACCTGCCCTGCATTCTGTCCTTTACAGAGTTGATCACCTGCACCCCCTGCAGACCCATGAAGATTCCCCTCACTGGACATCTGAGGCCACTGCAAGATCACACCCGCTGAGCACACATCCCTCAGGGCATTTCACAATGCACTGACATTCAATGTCTGCATTTTGAGCAATCCCAAGTATGCTAGTTAGAGATGGAGGATGCAATAGGGAATCTAAGCTACAGAGAACAGATAGGTATCAACCACAAAACCAATTGCTAGGGGATAGGAGTGGCAGCCTGATGTCTAGTACTGAGGAGAATTCTGAGGCTCACCAGGAAAGGCTTGATCCATTAGCCAAATCACCCTAAGTGCCACGGATGTCACTCTGGCCAACTCATGAGCTCCTGCTGTTCATATAATCTAGAGTCAAAAGTACAGGGACACAAACCAAATGCTGATGACCTGCTCCCATGAGACAAGTCCTTAACAGTGAGAGTCCACTCCTTCCACAAAGGCCCCTGAACTGCAGGAAAGACACATCCCAACAGAGAATGCTCTGGGCCGGGGGAGAGCACTATGTGCACATCTTGCCAACAGCCTGATCTCTGAAACGCATGGGCTGTGGCTCAAGGTCAAGACCTCAGTCAGCTTCCAGTCAAGTTCTCATGGAACTGCCGGAGTCCTGGGAATAGAGGCGTGAGGACAGAAGAGACAAAGAAACACCTGGACAGGGAAGGCAGTTCCAGAAAAGGATGCTTTTGGGAAAGGAGAGGCTTTCCACCCTTGAAGCATGGGACCAGCTGGACTGGAAAAAGTGATATACTGGGTCTCCCAGAACAGAAGAGAGGGAGATTCACACAGCACTGTGCTTGGTATCCACACCAATGGTCACCATGGCAACCAGCAGCCAGGCTTCCAGCAGGATCACACTTCTGGGCCACCTCAGGAGTCCCTGAGAGATGTATCTGGAGGTGGTGGGGATATCAGCCTCTGACATAGGGCACAGACACTGAGTTAGACACCTGTTCCCAGCACCTTCCTCACCACAACCCAGGTGGGACAGCTCTCTGTCTGCTGCCCTCTCTCCTAGACACAGGCAAGGCTGGTCCTCAGACTGGGCTTTTACCTGCCATCCCATGGATTTCTGGAAGGGTCTCCAGTTTCCCTTTCTCCCTCACCAAAGCAACCCAACCACAGAAGCCAGGCTGTTCTTTTTATACTGGTAGGAAGGAGAAAGACACTCCTGATTCCAAGTGAAGCCAATGGTCCTATCGAAACATTCCATTTTTGCTTGGCAAGCCACATTATTGATTTAGAAAGACATACCTGCCTGCCCTGTGTCCCTGGGACCACCTGACCACACTTAACTCTTTTCCCCTGGAACTCTGTCCGTCTGGACCCTGGAAAAAACAACAAAGAAACCAAACGGTAACTAGGACACTTCTGAAATCTGGAAGTAATGAGGCCAGAGCCTGGCAGAACAGTCAGACTACATGGAAACTGAGTGCCCCCAACCCACCTGGCTTCGGTTTGCCTTGGGGGAATTCTGAGTGCCCATTCCTAACCCAACTCTGAGATTCTTTCTGTTCATGCATAATCTCAGCTCCAAGCAGACAGGCTCATCATAAGGCTTCATTACTCCTGGCCCCCATGCATCAGAATGGCCTCATGTTTGGAAAGGCAGCAAGTGCCCCTACAGGGGTCCTGGCCCCATCTCAGGTCCACAGAAGATCCTGCTAGGAATCAGAGCCCCTCTTGCTGCCATCCGGCTGCAATCACATGGGAGGGAGTCATGAAGGTTGTAAAGCTTACTTTCCTCCCAGACCCAACTCCGGTATGAACTTCCTGTCAATCCAGCTGCTATAATTGGCTGGCTTCACCTGGCCAGGAAGAGCAGCCACAGTCAGGCCAGACAGCTGGGAGGGGCAGAATCCCTCTTCATGCCACACATCTGTCATGTTATCCATCTTTCTGCAACCTCTGAGTCCAGTGGCTTTGATCCTGGCCCTCCTGATTACCTGACTCAGCCTGGCCCAGCTCTGGGACATGCACATAGGTGGGGTAGAATTAGCTCTGGCAGCCACCAACACAGAGGGAACTGAGGAGGATCAGGGAGCTGAGCCACCACCCCTGAAATCCTAGCACCCTGGGAGGCTAGGGCAAGAGAATTACAAATTCGAGCTCAGCCTGGGCAATTTAGCAATTTAGTGAGATACTGTCTCAGAATAAAAATATATGGGGCTGATGATGTCATTCAGTGCAAAGGCCATGGATTTAGTCCTCCATAGTGCAACAAAGCAATAAATCTGTGGAGGAAATGGAGACATAAAATGAAAGAACTGGAGTCTTTTCTGGAAGAAACAGTTGGAGGAATCCTGTGCAACACTGAGCTCTGGACTAAGCTGTCTTCTTTCTCCTGTGCCACAGCTGCAGACTGGGCATCCCCAACTCCCTTCCCCTGTCTTCCCTGGAGGCCAGTGTCCAGTCTAGTTCATCCCCAGTGGGTCCTCTGGAGCCAGAACTGGCATGGAGCACAGTACTGAACACCACCTGGTGTAACAAAGGCTAGTGAACAGGTGGTTTTCACGTTTCGTCCCATGGAAAGAACTGGCAGAAAAGCAATGGAGAAAAGGAGGACAATGGACAATGGAGACATGGTTCCATCCACCATATTCCCACAGAACTCCCATAGTTCCTGAGTCCCCCTGGATATGCTTCTCCCACCACCTCCTACAGACGTCACACCCTTTCCCCAGATGGGGCTGGAAAATCTTTGCTTTCAACCCAGATAGCACCACCTCGGCCCAGGTCAGACCTCCCCCAGACTTGTACTTATGAAAACAGAGCATGAATAAGCCAGGTGTGTTGCTGCACATCTGTAATCCCAACACTCTGAGAGGCTGAGTCAGGAAGATTGAAAGTTCCAGTCCAGCCTGGGAAATTTAGTAACTTAGTCAGGCAACTTAGTAACTTAGCAAGACCCCGAATCGAAATAAAAAATAAAACAAAGGCTGGGGATGTAGCTCAGTGTGAAGGCCTGGGCACCACAATCCCAATACTACAAAAATGAGAGACAGAGAGAGAGAGAGAGAGAGAGAGAAAGAGGAAGGAAGAGGGGGAGGGGGAGGGGGAGGGAAGAGGAGGGGGTGAGTGAGGAAGGGTGATGGGTTGGCAGCAGAGGAGAGGGAGGGGGAGGGGGAGTATGTGAGAGACAGAGACAGAGACAGACAGCCAGAGACAGGGATTAAGTGAAGGCAAGAGAAGAGAGACGTCAATAGTCAGGTACAGAGGCCAGAGGTGGGTGAGACAGAGACAGGCACAAAGGTATAAAGGCAAGGAAGCCACTAAGAAAAGTGCCTGGTTCCTAAACAGACAGTTATTTGCAGTCTTGCTGGAGAGAAAATCTGTGTACCTGCTCGCTTTTTCCTCCCTTTCCTACACAGACAGGCTGGAAAGCTCCTTCCTCCCTTTGAAGCCCTGTGAGACTGTGCTAATGAAACCTGAGAGGTGACAGGGAGAGGAGCAAAAGCTGGAGGACAGAACACTTCATAAATTAGGTTCCATCAAAATAGCTCCATGTGTTAGAGATATTGCTGCTTCCTCATTAGTGAGTTTCTCTGTGATAAATAAGCCTCCACATTTGATTTCAGATAACTTGACAATCAGTCCTTGAGTTTAGTAGAGACTGGAGAAGGGAGAGGGGAAATGAAATAGGAGTTGACTTGAACACGCTTTATTGTGTGTGGATGGTTGACATGATCAGGGTGAGATGTTGCACACACAGCCTTTGGTTCCACTGCTTAGTCCCCAGGTGCCAAGGGAAACTCAGTGCTTCCTCCATCACTGGCACACACCTGTAATCCCAGAAGTCTGAGAGGTGGAAGCAAGGAAGCAAAGGAGGAAAGAAGGGAGGGAGGGAAGGAAAAAGGTAGGGAGGCAGGGTTACTAACTCCTAACTGCAACATATTTTATGCTACAAAGGCTTTTTCCCTGGCTTCATCTCCCCTTGAGTCCTGGCCTCTCACCCTATGTTTATGGTCCCTCTTCCTTGGACTCATTTGATTATCTTTAACCTCAAGTGTACAACCCATAAATATTTGTGTAAAATTTCATGTAAAATAAATTATATTTTCTCTCTTTTCTCTCCTATCTAAGCCAACCCATTTCCCACTCAATCAGTCCCTTAAGAAGTTTTCTGACATAAAAAGAATGTAAAGAACTTATCTCATGACAGACAAGAGCTCTAGCCTTGGAAAGCAGAAGGACAGTCTCTGTCACTCCAGGCTGCTGTAAGAGAACAGGGTGAGTCAATGTGGAAACAGCAAATGGCACTTCTCACAGCAGTGGAAAGTGAGAGTCAAGGGCAATGGCTTGGCTAAGTCAGTGTTTGGTCAGGCCACCTTCTTGGAGTATGGACAGATACTTTGTGATCCCTCCTACAGCTAGGAGAAAGCACATGTCTTTCATCTGTCTTCCTTGAAGGGCAGGAATCTTATGATTCCAAAATTGTCCAGAGTCTCCACCTCCTACCTAATCATTTCTCACAGACCCCACTACAAATAACTTCATCTTGGGTTCAGGCTTCAACTTCTATATTTTGAGGGGGCATAAACTTTTAGTCTATTAGCAGCCTACTATATTTTTCTTTTGAAACTTTGCTATTGTCTATTCTACTAGTATTTTTGTTACTCAGGCTTTTATTAATCTTTAGAGTTATCTTGGAAATAACAATGTGAATCCTTTGCTAAGTCAAATATAATTCTTTTTGACTTATCAAAGTTCCCTGAAACAGTTTCACTCCACTAACATCTCCTCATGTCTTTCATATATTGCTACTATGCATTTTAATTTCATGTGAGTGTGTTAGACATTGTTATTACTGTCCCAATTCAGTCTATATATATATATATGTGCCTCTATTTGCACTTCATATTTACCACTTCTGAAAATTTCCATTTTCTTTATTTTTATCCTGTATAGGGTTCTTTTCCTTCTGCTGAAGGAACTTCTTGAAATATTAGTTTGTTATATGTTGCAAACCTATTTATTTTTCTGAGAACATCTTTGTTTCAATTGTAAGGATAGTTTTGCTGCACATAAACTTGTAGTTGACATTTATTGTTTTTGATACTGCCAAAAATCCAGACCTCTGTTCTTTGGACTTCATTGTCTTCATGGAGAAGTCAGCTGTTTATCTTAGAGTTGTTCCTATAATGATAATGTGTCTTATATTTTTGGTTTTTGGAAATTTGACAATAATAAATTGTCAATAAAGTCAATAAAGTCAATAAAGTGACTTATTTGCTCTGTTCTTTTAATCTTGAATTTTCAGTGACTCTATGTCTGTAATGTCTTTGAAAGCTTTTAGAAATTTGCATTATTCCTTCCCATAGTGTTTCTGCCATTATCTCTTTGCACTCCTTTAGCTATAGCAATCAGACATATATTAGGAATTTTGGTTGGCCCTCTCTGACATTTATGTGGTTGTTTTATTTCTTTTTTTAAAGTTTTACTTAAAGAGAAAAAAAACAGAAAAAAGGGTAGCAACAATACAGAATTCCAAAGGAAAAAAAGAAAAGAACAAAAAAAATTAAGAAATCACTACTTGATAAATTACATACTGTCATCTTGGAAATAGTTGTTCAAGTTACAAAATTAAACATACAAAGTAGACATTCAAACAGTGAGACTGTTAACAGTTCTGCTCAACAATCTAACAAAAACAGTAACATGGTCATCTATCTTACACACTTAAACATACATGCAGTTATATCTTTTAAAGCAGTTTCTTTTCTTCTCTCTTTTACAGTAGCATTTACACATTTTGGGTTTTATCACTCCTACATTTCTTATTACTTTTACACTAGAGAAACAATGTGATATTTATAAATATGATTCTTATTTATTTCACTAAAGAGGATAGTCTCAAGTAGTCTCCATTTCACTATGAAGGCCTCAAGACCATCCTTCTTCATATCTGAGTAATATTCCATTGTATAAAAATACCACATCTTTTTCATCCACTCTGCAGTTGATGGGCATCTTGGTTGTTTCCAAGATTTAGCTATTGCAAATTGTGCTGCTATGAACATGGGTGCACATATAGCACTGTGGTATGAACTTTTCAGTTTTTCTGGGAAAATATCGAGGAGGGGAAAAGCTGGGTTGAATGGAGCTTCCAGTCTTAGTATTCTGAGTATTACCTATACTGATATCCATACTTTACAGTCTCACCAACAGTGAAGCAGTATTCGTTTTTCCCCTCAGCCTCGTCAACATTTGTTATCAGTTGATTTCTTGATGGCAGCTATTCTTTCAGGAGTGAGATGAAATCTCAGTGCTGTTTTAATTTGCATTTCTTGAACGACCAGTGATGGTGAACATTTCTTCATGTATTTATTTGTCATTTGTATATCTTAATCTGAGAACTGTGTGTTCATCTCAGCTGCCCATTTTTGGAGAGGGCCTTTGAATTTGGGGTGCTTGATATTTTTCAGGTCTTTATATGCTCTTGTAATAAGTCCTTTGTCTGAGGGGTTGCTGGTTAAAATTCTTTCCCATTCTGTGGGTTTTCTTTTCACTCTGTTGTTGATTTCTTTTGAAGGGCAGGAACTTTTCAATAATATGAGATCCAAAGTATTGATTCTCTGATGTGCTTCCAATGCAGTTTGTGTTTTGTTTATGAATTCTCTGCCTATCCCTATGTCTCCAAGGTTTCTACGTATCTTATCTTCCAATAGATTTAGTGTTTCTGTTTTAATGTTTAGGTCTTTGATTCATTTAGACTTTAGTTTTGTGCATGGTGATAGGCATGGATCTAGTTTCAGTCTTCTGCATGTGGACAGCCAATTTTTCCAGCACCATTTGTTAAAGAGGCTATCCTTCTTCCAGTGAACATGTTTAGCCCCTTTGTCAAATATCAGGTGGCTGAGTGTCTTTGTACTTATATTTTCATCTTCTAATCTGTTCCATTGATTCTCAGGTCTATTTCTTTGTCAGTACATGCTGATTTTATCATTGTGGCTTTGTAGTACAGTTTCAAGTCTGGAATTGAGATGCCTCCTGCCTTTCCTTTATTGCCCAGAATTGCCTTTGCTATTCTAGGTTTCTTCTGGTTCCAAATGAATTTTAGGAGTGTTTTCTCTAGATCTGTGAGGTATGTCAATGGTATTTTGATTGGGATTGTGTTAATCTGTGTAACAGTTTTGGGAGTTTTGGCCATTTTCACAATGTTGGTTCTTCCTAGCCAAGAGCATGGAACATCTTTCCATTTTCTAATTTCCACTTCAGTCTCCCTTTTTAGCATAGTATAATTTTCAGTATATAAGTCTTTTACATTTTTAGTTAGGTTGATTCCTAAGTACTTCATTTTTTTAGATGTTATTGTGAAGGGTGATATTTCCATAATTTTTCTGTCAGTGAGGTTCTTGTTTGTGTATAGGAATGCTATTGATTTTTGAGCATTGACTTTGTAACCAGCTACACTGCTGAATTTGCTTATTACCTCTAATAGTCTTTTAATGGAGTGTTTTGGGTCTTCTATATAGAGTATCCTGTCATCTGCAAATAGTGATAATCTAACTTCTTCCTTTCCTATCTTTATTCCTTTTATTTGTTTCTCTTATCTGATTGTCCTGGCTAGTTTTTCCAGAACTATATTGAATAGGAGTGGTGATAGTGGACATCTTTGTCTTGTTTCTGATTTTAACATGAAAGCTTTCAGTTTTTGACGACTTACTATAATTTTGGCTGTTGGTTTGTCATAGATGTCCTTTATAAGGCTGAGGTGGACACCATGTATTCTAAGTTTCTGAAGAGTTTTTATCATGAACATGTTTTGGAAATTATCAAAAGCTTTTTCTGTATCTCTTGAGATGACCATGTGTTTTTTATTTTTGGCTCTGTTGATGTGGTGTATTACATTTATTGATTTGCGTATGTTAAATGATCCTTGCATTACTGGAATGAACCCTACGTGGTCATGATGTATAATCTTCTTGATGATTTGCTGCATTCTTTTCTTTTATTTTTTTATTTGAAAGACAATAAAACAAAAGGGGGCAGTACAGAGGAGATCACAACCGGACAACATAGACAACACAGTACTTTACAAAGTCAACTGGACATCAACAGTAGCTAACACCATATCTCTTACTCTGCTATAGTTGAGCATAGTTTCAAGTACAATAATATCAAACATAACACAATAAGATAAAGCCATGCATAGAGTGAAAGAATTACAGGGCTTTCTGAACCGAATAACAGAAAATGTTCAATGGGTACTGTAAAATCTCATTTTTGATAGAAAAGAAAAAAATTTGAGCTATCACACATATTCAAATTCCAATAAGACACAATGTGATAGTACCAGTGGTAGTAGAACAACAAAAGAAAGCATGGATGGACTTCTAAGAAGGATGATATTAAATCAGCAATAGCTGTCACAATGTTTTGTTTTCTTGAAAACAGCTATTCATGTCATCAAGTATGATACAGTCAAACAAAACAGGATAAAACCATTCCAACTGATGATTGAAAACTTTGAAAGACTTTGAAGCTGTGAGATGGGGACTCATGCTTACCATAAAGTCTTATATACTCTTATCAAATCTCATATTAGGGAGACTATGTGGTATTTACACTTGTGAGTTTGGTTTATTTCACTTAAGAGAATGGTCTCAAGTTGTGTCCATTTACTTATAAATACTTCAATGTGATCATTCTTTATATCTGAGTAGTACTCCATTGTATAAAAATGCCACAACTTTTTTATCCATTCCTCAGTTGATGGGCACTCAGGTTGTTTCCAAGATCTGGCTATTACAAATTGTGCTGCCATAAACATGGGTGCACATAAATCACTGTGGTACGATGTTTTCAGTTCTTCTGGAAATATGCCTCATGGGACTTCCATACCCAGCTTTTTGAGGAATCTCCAGACTGACCTCCACAGTTGCTGCACCAGTCTACACTCCCACCAACAGTGCAAAAGAGTTCCTTTTTCCCCACAGCCTCTCCAACACTTGTTGTTGGTAGTGTTTTCTATCTTGGCCATTCTTTCTGGAGTGAGATGGAATCTCAGTGTGGTTTTAATTTGCATTTCGCTCATGACTAATGATGATGAACATTTTTTCATGTATTTATTTGCCATTCGTATTTCTTCATCTGAGAAGTGTGTATTCATTTCAGATGCCCATTTTTGGATTGGGTCTTTGAATTTCGAGGGTCTGATTTTTTTTTAATGCTTTATAAGTTCTTGACAAAAGTCCTTTGTCTGAGGTGCTGTCCATGAAGATTTTTTCCCAATTTGTGGGTTTTCTTTTCACTCTGCTGGAAACCTCTTTTGACAGGCAGAAACTCTTTAATAAGATGTGGTCCCAGTTATTGATTCTGGGAATTCCCGTGTACTGTGCTTCTTGTTCATGAATTCTCTTCCTACCACTATATCTTTGAAGTTTGTACCTACTTTGTCTTCCAGCAATTTTAGTGTTTCTGTTTTAATATTTAGATCTTTGATCCATTTAGGTTTTAGTTTAGTGTATGGTGATAGACATGGGTCTAGTTTTAGTCTTCTGCATATGGACAGCCAATTTTTCCAGTACCATTTGTTAAAGAGACTGTCATTCTTCCTGTGAGCATGTTTGACCCCTTTATCAAAAATAAGGTGGTTGAGTGAGTTTGCAGTTGTGGTTGTATCTTCCAATCTATTCCACTGATGCTCGGGTCTGTTTCTATTCCAGTACCATACTGACTTTATCACTGTAGCATTGTAGTATAATTTTAAGTCGGGGATTGTGATGCCTCCTGCCTTGCCTTTGTTGCTTAGAATTGCCTTTGCTATTCTAGGTCTCTTCTGGTTCCAGATGAATTTTAGGAGTGATTTCTCTAGGTCCATGAGGTATGTTAGTGGTATTTTGATTGGGATGGCATTGAATCTGTATAGTAATTTTGGGAGAATGGCCATTT
>PVJX010048033.1:0-11626 GCA_004027295.1 Dolichotis patagonum
GGCTGTGGAGCCAGTAATTCCTGGTTCAGTTCTAGCTCTGTCTCTGCCTAGCCTCGTATAGGGCATAATTTATTGAATATTTCTAAGTCAATTGCCTTTAGGGCAAAAGGGTAATCATTATAATACTTGCATACTTCACCGGATTGTTTTTGAAGATCAAATGAGAACATGTTTTTAAAGAAACAAATTAAAAGCCAGGTCCAATCCCTGGCTGCCTACAATGTGTTTTAAAATGTTTTAACTAGTTTTCAACTTTTAAAAATTACATCACTAAAATTATCTATCATCTATTTACGTATCTAGCCACCTACTTGGCATCTATCTATCTATCTTTATGTCCTCCTTCAAATTTAAAATGCATCACGTGAAGATTTTCTTTTGAATCTTCAGAAAATCTGACAAGATCCTCACAACATCTTGTTCCCTCAAGGTGATAACCAAATAAAAATAAACAGCAGTGACTGTCTCAGGAGGGGATCTGTGTTTCAGTTCACCACAGTGCCCTTATTGAGTGCTGTCTCTGGTCTCTGTGGACTCTGCAGTGCTCTGCTTTGCAGACAGTGACAGGCGGGAACTAGCAGTCAGGATTTGAACACAGTCAGTCCAACTGAAGAGCCAGTGGGATGTGTCACTCGACTCTGGCTTCGCTAGTCAAAGTCTGGCCCGCAGCTTGGCAATTCCAGCAGCTTTTGGTGGCTGTTGCACACGCAAAGTCTCAGTCCCTGTCCCAGACATACCGAATCCAATTTGGCCTTTTAACAAGCTCCCTAGGTGATTCATTGCACATTAATATTTAAGAAGCGCTGCTCTATCACTTGTGTTATTAACTGAATGTTTGGACCCTCTGCTTCCTAGAGAAGGGTGTTATAGCAGGTAGAAGAGTGACCTGGGTGCTGAGAACAAAATTCAAGTATATTTCCTTCGCAACTTTGGTCAAGTCTACTCTGGGCCTCATCATCTTTCTGTATACACTGTGAGGACTCAGTAATATTTATACTTTGCATTCCACAGGAAACAGCAGTGTGGCTTCTGGGTAATAAGTTCTAATTCTATTGTGGGTGCTGAGGCTATAAAGTCCCTGCAGATGTGGTCCCTGCCATCCTCTGGGTCCTCTCTGTTCAGTATGCCAGCGACACCAATAAATTAGCCATTAAAGCACTTACTACAAACATGTGCTCGGGTTGCTCCCAACACTAACACTCTATAATCCTCAAATAGCACCTAAGATGCACTAAATGGTCCCCTGTGTCCTAACCCAGGTAAGAGTCCCCACTTGTGTCTGAGCCAGCACAAAACATGGGTTCAGTGAACAAGTGGACCTGCCGTATTTACAGCAGGGCAGCAGGGCGAAGCCCCAGAGGAAAGTGTATGTTGGACCGACTCATGGCAAAGAATGTAGGTCTCTCAAGCCTTTATTTATTAACATTTATTTTCAGCAAAAATGCTTTTTTAAGATTTCATTGTTCTAAAAAAATAAAATAATGCCTCTAAGCTAACACTGAATTATAGATAGTGTTAATTTGGTTCAACTATTTTGCTCATTATGGGTAGAGACACAAGTGACATTACAGATCAAGGACTGAGAAATCTAGTCCCAGCTTACTCATGTGCAAATACAAGTGGGATTTAAAAATGTATCAAATAACTTGCTGTCACACTTGATTAATAACACCTGATCTAAGAGAAGCAGCCATTCTATCTTCTAAAATGTCATTAAAATATCAAAAATAAAGAGTTCATGTAATTAAAGAAACATTACTTTGTTCACACAGCCTGAAAAAATGTGATTAGGCAGCAGTTCTAAAGTGGTGATATTCAATCAGGTAGGTGCTTGTGTACCAGCCGGGAGCAAATACTGCTGGTTTTGTAAAGTGTTGCTTCGTTATGTGCCATGTTAGAACAGATGCCAAGAAAGGGAGAAATGGAGGTGAGGGCACATGGTTCATTTGCTATGAGGTTATAGGAGTGAATAAAAAATTATTTTGTTTCAAAGCCAAAATAGCCCTATTTTATCAAATAAGCTATCTGGGTTACGTTTCCTGTCAGTGAAGCGACAGCATCTACATTGACACTTGGATTCCAAATAAGACTGATTTAGTCATTCTGTCACTAAACACATGCAAAATTTCCATTCAACAAAAACAAGAATAATTGGTTTAGTTTTAGAAAGACAAGCAATCATTTTTCATTAGTGTGTGGGGGAGTGAAGCTAATGTCTACACACAGTGATGCCATAGCTGGACGTGGAAACCTCATTTAGCAATTATTTGCTGTGACATAATTTTCTTAAAGTGGGGACTTGTATAAAACTGAGTCTTCTAACACACACACACACACACACACACACCCCATACTGGCCCAGATGTTTGGCAGAATACATTCCTATTTGTTGTGTCTTGTTCGTAATAAGTACTTGATAAAGGCTGGTTAAATTAATTTGTAGGACTTATGAGTAGAAACTAGTTTAAGGAAACACCATTTTTGGTAGTTTTTAGGGTACACAATTTAGTCTTGAAAATAGAGGATAGCAAGAATCTGATGCTTTACAATCAAAGGCCGTGGTGGAGTGTGCCGCTACGCTTATCCAGGTAATATATTTCTGGAGAGAACACATAGGAGATTTTTCTTAGACCCTGGGTTTCCCAACACCAGTCAATGAACCAGCTATTCTTCGTGTGTAAGTAAGATATTTTGTAAAGAATATTTACTCAGGCAATGTGTCTACCCAATGCTAAGGCAAATGGTTGAAAAGCAAAAACTCAATCAGTTGAAAAATTTATTTGACCAAGGTTGTCCTCAATTCAAGAATAGTTTTATTATCGGCAAATTCCACTGACTGCTGGATCAGTGATGATGGCCAGGGATTGATAGGTGGCCCCCTGGACAAGAGGAAGAAATAATCAGACCTGCCTTAAGCTCGGAGTGTAGGTTGTTTCATTAGTGTGTCTAAAAGGATTAAATTTGGACATTAGCAGTCCAGTTTCCAAAAACAGGCATGAAAAAAAATTAGAACTCTTCATATTAAATTTTGGTCTGATCCTTTTTACATGGGGGATTGTGTGTGTGTGTGTGTGTGTGTGTGTTTTCTACTATACATATATGAAAATAGTAGAAGTATAAAATTTATGAACAAGTAACTACACATTTGTTAGGGATGTGTGCTCAAAATTTTTTCCAGTAACAGAGTGCAACAACCAAGAAAGCTTAGATGTATTGAACTTAGTCCAGCTGTGTTAGGGTAAGAATGAGTTTTATTTACTTTTGTATACCTGGTTTCTAGCACAGCATGCAGAAATTATACTTCATAAAGTACCATAAACTCCAAGGGAATAAGCTATTTTTTACGAGGAGGATAAATTTATTTCTCAAAACTCTTGTAGATGAAAATTCCAATATCAAGGAATTAGCACACTTACTATTAGTGAGGGCCCAATCATTTCTTTCAAGATGGCACGTGTCACTACCTCCTTTCAGAAGGGAAGAACTGAAGCCTCATGTGGCAGAAAGGACTGAAGGACATAAAAGAAGAAAACTCCTTCCGTAAAAACTTTTCTTAATGGCATCAACTCATTCATGACGGTGGAACCCAGATAACCCCTAAATTTCCTCCCACTTTTTGACAGTATTACAGTAGAGATTAAACTAGCACATGCATTTTGGGCCACAGATTCACACCATGGCACATGTCAAATGATCTCATTGGTATTTAGACAAAAATGACTACAATTGAAATTTAACTTAATATAGTCTCTCTATATTTTTCTTTTTACTAGGAATCAAACCCAAGGCCTCATACATGCCAGGAAATTGCTCTACCACTGAGCTACAACTCCAGTCCAATTATGTTCTTTTAAAGAAATATGTCTATATTTTCCTCTGCAAAACAAGCTATAGAAGGTTTCATTTCATTCATGACAGTATATTTTCCATCTAATATTGTCAGTACTTCTGGCCATATTGTTTTTAGACAATAAGAATCAATGAAATATCGAAAATGACACCTGTTTCTTTGTCAAACACCTATGGGTTAATCACTTATTCAAGCTAAGCAATTACCACCTTCATACTAATGTCTTTAAAAATTTAGGTTACATTGCCAGTGTTTTAAATATGCTTTTTCATGTATTTATTAATAAAGAAATAGACATTATTATATCATAAAATTGCAAAATATTTTGATAACTGTAGTTTATTATAATTAGTTTCTTTGTAGTCCAATTTATGTTCTTTTATTCATTTAAAATATCCTATCACTGGATATGGTGTCACATGCTAGTAATCTGACTACTCAGAAAGCTGAGACAGGAGAATTGCTGCTAGTTTGAGGCCAGTCTGGGCAATATAGTAAGTCCAATGCCAGCCAGAAATACATAGTGAGACCTTAAAAAATAAAACAACACAATTTCAAAAATATACTCTGCCATGTGCAGCTGTGCATACCTGTAACCTCAGTTACATGTGAAGGAAGATGGCAAGTTTGAGACTGTTTGGGCAACTTAATGAGAACTTGTCTCAAAATAAAAAAAGAAAATAAAAAGAACCAGGGTGTAACTTAGTGCTACAGCGCTTCCCTACCTCAGTCTCTAGTATGACATAGATAGATGATAGATGATAGATAGATGATAGATAGATAGATAGATAGACATTCTTTTGAGAGATGTCCGAAGGTGTTATGGTTGATATTTTGTGTCAGCTTGAGAAGGTTAGAAGTTTAACTGAGAAAATCAGCAGGAGCCAAGATCCTTACTTTGTAAATGTCCTCATCCTGCACAACAGGAAGGCAAGGAGATTTTGTGAGTGGGACACCGGTCTTCAATTAAGGAGAGACCACTGTATTTTTCTGTACTATTTGTGGGTGGTCTATGTACAATATAAAGGAGGGGAAAAGTCTTGTTCTGCCCTTCATTGCTCTGACTGCTTTTGCTGGCTGCTGCCTTGAAGTGTTGCCCCAGTGCCATGCCACCCTGCCTTGGAGCAGCTGATTATGAACTAAAACCTCCACAGTGAGCTAAATAAACCTTTCCTTCCTTCATTTTGGGTGTCTAGTATTTTGTTCCGGCAAGGAGAGAAAAGTAACCAAGACAATAGACTTCATCAGAATGCCAAATGACCGTTACACAAGAAATCTTCAGAACCTTCAAGATGGCAAAGACATGTTCATGTGGAAACCAGTGTAGCTTGATAGCTCATGGTTTTCCTCATCTGCTAGCAGTGATTTAGGTTAGGAAGTACTCTACGTTCTTTTTTGGAACTCTGATGAGCCATTTCTCCAAGGATTGGTTGAGTGGCAAAGTCAGTGGCATCTGTGGTGTTTCCTATGGCTCGTCTTGGGGCTGTCACTCAAGTTTAACTTTGTTGGCTGTGTTTTGTTTTGTTTTGTTTTGTTTTTGTGCTGCTCAGGCCATCAGCCATATGTCTTAATGACTCGATCTTCCTGTCTACCTAACGCAAAGTATGTTCCTGGATTTTTGGGTGCTGGAGTCTCTTTTTAGAGGGCATTTCTAGGCCCTGTTTTGGACAAAAAATTCAACAAAACAAGCATAAATAGTTGCAGTTTCATGTCTATTAAAGAAAGGAAAAAAAAGCCAGAGGAGTAAGAGGGAAAATGGACCCTACAGAGAGAGTTTTGGACAGAGGAAGAAATAAAAATAAAAATAAAAATAATTGGGTATGGTGGTGCATGCCTGTAATCTCAGCACTCAAGAGGCTGAGGCAGGAGGGTCTCTGTGAGTCTGAGGTCACCCTTGGTAACAAAGCGAGTGCAAGGGCAGTCTGAACTGCACAGTGAAACCCTGTCTCAAAAAGACCGTAAATAAATAAGTAAATAAACAACACAGTGTAGGATGGGCTATTATGAAGAGGCATAGAAGTTGAGAATACACTACTTTTGTTTTTAGTTAATGTCACCTGGATAATCCCTGGAATTTAGTAAGTGTTTAAAATTTTTTAAATGAATTCTTGAATGAAATTTTTAAAATGAATTATTCCTACAGAAGATTATACCAAGTGGTCTTACATAGTTGAGGATATTTACCTTGTGAGGTCTTTGAAAGTATTTAGGACATTGTGGAAGAGCTACTTATCCAACACCTGAAGCACGGAGTGCAAAGGGCATGGCTTTTACATCTCCCTTGCAGCTTGTCAGGATTTCTTCACCTTTACATTACACCAGGCTAAATTTTAGGCAATTCTGAATGATGAATGTCTAGATTTAAAGGAATTTCCTTTTCAAAATTAAGATTCTTACCTTTCCAGAAGGATCACCTTGTCATCTGTTTAAATAAAGATAACCCCACAGTATAAGAACTTGACTAAATAGAAATCAGTATGGTATTTATATTTTTAAGACTGCAATGATACCTTCTTACCTATGGCTTTTATTTTCTGCTGTTTCAGTTACAACCAATTGCAGCCTGAAAATATTTAATGGAAAATTCCAGAAATAAGCAAGTCACATTTTTATGACAGTACATTGTTATAATTGTGCCAGTTTTGTTAGTGCTGTCATTAATCTCTTACTGTGTATGATTTCTAACTTAAATTTAATCATAGGTTTATATGCACAAGAAAATACAAAGTACATATAGGGTTTAGTACTATTCATAGTTTTGGGCATCTACTGGGCGTTTTGCAGTATCCCTTCAATTAAGGAGATACCACTGTATTTTTCTGTACTAAGTGAGGCTTAGCTTCAGAGTTGTCTTGTAATAATATCTATTGCTTAGAGAGCAGCAGAGTGACCCATGAAGGTCATTTAAAATACCTTTGTAAGAAAGAGGGAGAGAAGGAGAGAGAGAGAGAAAGAGAGAGAGAGAGAGAGAGAGAGAGAGAGAGAGAGAATGAGAGAATTTTCCTTTATGTGTCTATTGCCAAGCTTTTAATTTCATGATCCAAAACAGCAGAGTTAGGAAATCTCAAATTGAAAACTTAGCTATACTCTTTAGTAGCTATAATTTGCCTAAAGCCATGTTATGGAGCTTTAATTTACGATAATTATTTCCTGTAATATTTCCTTTATAAGGCATATGGATTAGGAGTCTTGGTTTGCAAGTTATAGAAAATGTATTTTTAGCTGGCTAATCTTTAATAAAAAATTGACTTGCTCATGCAAATTACAAGTCTTGATGTTAGGGATGCCTTCGAACCTGGGTTCTTATATGACATCATCCTTCCTTGCTGTCCCTTCTGGCCTCACTCTGACCCTCATGGGGCAAGGTGGCCGTAGCAGGGCCAGCGGGACGTTTCCTATCTCATCATCCCAGCCATGAATCTTTTTGTCTCTCAGGGCTCACTGGGTCATTTGCCCGTCCCTGAAGCAGTGGCTGTGAATAAGGGGTATGATGAGCTGTTTGTCGTCAGTCTTGCTTACGCATGGACTCCATTGCTAGATTTCCTGCACCTGTCCCTGCCCTATAATCCCTGGATCCTTGAGTAGGGCACAGGAGGTTCTGCTGGGAAAACTGAAGCAAGTTCTGAGATGAAGAAAGAGTGAATGCTAGAATGAAGCAAAAATGCCAGCTGTCTATTATGGCCAGTTCATGGAAGATTAAATGAGGTTATATACATGAAAGTGCACAGTGCAGACAACCCAGAAAGGAATCACAAGTTGACTATCTGATTAAGTAAATCTCAAGAAATTAAATTGAGAGGCAATTTAGGACAGATTTTGGGATTAAGAACACAAAGATCCTTATTCAGTTGGAATAAATTAGTTGGCTTCAGTAAACATTTTTTCAGCATCTATGATGTAACAAATGTTGTATATAGGTTTGGGCTTACAGAAATGACTGGAATTGATGTGTGCATTGGACTTGCTTGTAGTCTGCCAAGTGATCAAGTGTAGTGTCATTTCAATACTGTATGGCAGTGTTTGATGGGCATATGCTTAGGGGCTGTGGGAGGGCAAAGGACTGGCTCCTACCGCACCCTTGAGGGGTACTGGAGAGTCATTACAGAAAGGTTCCCTCCAAGGAGATGCTTTTGATCAGGGTTTTGAACAGTTAATAAGAGCCATCCTGTTGGAAACATGAGATGTGGAAAAGGCTTTTATGAGCAACAGACCAACATGGGTAGAGGTGGGAGAGCTACAAAATGCACAGCATGACTGGTGGGGATAGGTATAGGGGTGGGCCATTTACTGACTCTGTTGAATAAATCTGGAAGCTCAGAGAGGCAAGAGATGTGGCTGAATACATATTAATAGGGGCCTGATCATCAAGGACACCGTATTCCATGTAACGGAGAGTGGACATTATCTTTGGATTATAGGAAGCTACTGAATGGATTCAAAGCAGGTGAATGACATAGTCCAGATGGAGTTTTTGAAAGATTATTCTAGCTGGAGCAGGCAAATGGATAAAGGTGATCCTGGCCAGACCTTAGGGAGCCCAGGAAGGAACCACTACTCTGTCTGGTTCAGAGTTGAGGAAGGGGAGGGTATGGACTAGGGTACTCCTAGTTAGTATAGAGAGTAAGAAACTGGCAGCAGGATTTGATGATGTCAGATGCATGGATTAGGGGGACAGCAGTCAAGTCAGGCGTATGCTGTACATTGGAGTGCATATGAACACATGCCTTTTCTGATAACAAATAAAAAGAAAAGCAAACAACTGAAATTGAGCAGGCCTACCAATAAGTAAATGATTGAGTACATAATGGTGCTTTCACGTGGCAGTCTAACATTGCTCTTCAGAAATAAAAAAATAATATTTTTATCAAATATTTAATGATTTGGACTATGCTTAGGTTATTTAAAGTGAAAACCAGGCTATAGAATGGAATAGCAGTGTGATCCAATGTATGTAGAGTTAGTTATATAAACATCTGTATTCTGTAATTCCAGATGACTTATACCATGATGTTAAAAGCTTTTACCTCTGAGAATGAAAAGCATTTCTGTTGTTCCATTTCTAAAAGCAATGAATCTGTAAGACTTCCAGAAATTGGAAGAAAATAAATGGTATATTATAAAATCATGCAAATAGCCATTTCTGATAGATCTCAAACTTTCAGGACAGAGATTTTCAAGGAAAATAGGTTTTGGGCTGATGATTGTCCTGATGCATTATATTAATAATGGTTTTCACATCAGCTTTGCAAAAGGGATAGCAGACAGACTATGCCTGAGGTGCGTACGTGCTATGGTTTGAATGTGTCTCTTCCAAATTCAGACGTGGCTGTGTGAAAACATTAAGAGATAGAAGCCTTAGAGAGATGATTAGGCCATGAGGGATTCTTCTTTGCTGATCAAATGAAGAAAGACTTTACAGAAAATACTCCACACAGCACATGACTAACTTGGTAGCTTGCTCTTTTCTCTTCAGTCATGTGGGGACACTGTATTCATTCCATTTTACTTTTCTGACTTTTGTCATGTCAGGGCATAATACGAAGTCCCTTACCAGATGCCAGAGTCTTACCATTGAATTTAGAACTTTCTGTGACCATCAGAAATAATTTTTTTTCTTCACAAATTGTCCAGTCTCAGGCATTTTGTTGTAGCAACACTAAAACAGAACCCTAATGAAAACTGAAGTTTATTACTTGCTGCTGCTTAAGCAAGAGCTTCCCCCATACCCAAAAGCCCTGGACTAAGAAGACAAGAATATGTACCTCCACTCATATCTTATAAGTAATAAGATTATGAACATCTTTATTCTCTAAACCAGTTTTTATCATTTCTTATTTTTAAAAGGCATGAAAAAGATTTATTAGAGGTAGGTATAGGACAGTTCTCAAAACAATGAGGCACCCAGTTTTCTTATTTCTTTCTGTTTCTTTTTTTTTCTTTTTTAAAAATTTTTTAAAAAATTTTATTTAAAGAGAAAAAAAGCAAAACAGAAAAAAGGGTAGAAATAATACAGAATTTAAAAAAAAATTAAGAAATCACTACTTGATAAATTACAAATTGTCTTCTTAGAAATAGTTGTTCATGTTACAAAGTTAAGGCATACAAAGTGAACAAACAGTGAGGCTGTAAACAGTTCTGTTCAATGATCCAACAAAAACTTGGTAATATGGTTATCAATCCCACACACTTAAACATACATGCTGTTATATCCTTTACCGCATTTTCTTTTCCTCCTTTTGCTTTTTAAGTACATTATCTGTTTAGTTATATCATGTTTCAGCTTGCTCAGTACCTTATTGATCTGTTTTGTTGTTGTTATTTCCTTTTTAATCACCTTATATAATTCTGTTGTTTTGTTTTTGAGTTTCTTGTCATCTATGTCACATGGATCAGCTTTGATGGAGCTGGGAGTTTTTGGAGGTGTTTTGTTACCTTGTTTTCTCATGTTCTATTGTTTTATTTTTATTTAATTTTCATTAACTTGGAGGTAGTAATATACAACAAAACAGGATAGAATAAGGCCAATTGAGACAGTATAGTGAAATTGGCACAGAACATCATAGCAGGTCACCAGGACAACAATAATAGGCACCATTGTATATCTCATTATTTTCAAAATAGTTGTTCTTCTATTAGGTACAGCAAAATCAAAAGAAATACACAACATTATAGAACACATCAAAACAGAATATTGAATGGAGCAACACCGTTAATCAGGACAAAGCAAAACGGCGATAAAAATATCTGGCTACAGAGATAGTAGAAGGAAACTCCCCCCACTTGCTGTACCACATATGGTCACCTCCCAAGAGATACCCAGATCCCTGGATCCCGATTGTTAGGGGAGATGTGGTATGTTTGATTCTAAGCCCGTGCCCTGGTAGGCAGCAGGCTGGTTACTGGTTGGCTCGGCGCCCTAAGTTCCAACATGGCGCGGATCTCAGGAAATGTTCTTGCTTCTTGTTTCCCCGCCCTGGGGTGGCCGGGCTTGCCAGATCACATTTCTTAAATGGGGTTAATATTCCCTGCCCTGCTTAACTCAGAATGTTGCACACTTGAACAGATAATAAAAAGGACCTTATTGACAATGAAATGTAGCCTGTCTCTGAACTCCTACCACCCTTTTTTGCGATGTTGTATTGCTCAGAGCTGGTTTCTCTCCAGATCACTGGCTCCCACTCCGTGGTCACTCCGTGTGAGTAAGTTCACCAATAAATCTATAAACCCTCTCCCTCTCCACATCAACAAATAAATAGTATATCGTATTTTCTGGCTGAAAACCCAGGAGAAGTGTGTTGGTTTTTTCTTCCTTCCTTCAGTGATATCTGTTGGCCTACAGATCCCATTTGGTCCAAAGCATCAGGAGTCGTAAAATTAAAGGGCCACATGACATTGAACACAAAGGAGAAAGGAGTATCTCGTTGAGATGAGCTCTACGTGAAAGGCATTTTTCAAGTTTTTGGATAGAAGGAAGGGCAGTCCATGTTTACCAAGTGTTCTCACTTGGTAATTAATTGTGAGTGTTTCAGGAAAGCACTTGGCAGGCAAAGGTGTTACCCAGGGGTTCCTTGGTGGTGCAGGGAACAGCCATTACCTATAAGGATATCTGAGCGGTCTTTTACCTTCTTCAGGATTTTCCTGTGCGAGTGTGACTTCTTGTGGAAGGAACACCAGTGATCACAGGGTGACTGGTGCTGTACCACCCTCCAAGGTGGTCCTGGGAAGGAAGCTCACACCGACAGGAGAAAAATAGCTGCTCTTGGCTTTCATCAAATG
>PVJX010048034.1:0-11655 GCA_004027295.1 Dolichotis patagonum
CTATTAACAGGTACTATTACTGTTAACAGGTACTATTACTGTTAACAGGCACTATTACTGTTAACAGGTACTATTACTGTTAACAGGTACTATTACTGTTAACAGGCACCATTACTATTAACAGGTACTATTACTGTTAACAGTACTATTACTGTTAACAGGTACTATTACTGTTGTTGAAGCTTGCAAGGCTTCAACAACAGAAATTTATTGCCTTGCAGTTGTAGAATTTAGAAGTCCAAGATCCAGGTGTTAACATAATTATAACATAATTGGTTTCTCCTCAAAGCTGTAAGGGCAAAATCTGTCCATCCCTCTCTCCTGGTGGTATTTTGGTGGTTCTCCAGCGATCTTATTATTGTTTGGCTTGTAATAGCATTGCCCCAATTTCTGTCTTTATCTTCACTTGGTGCTTTACCTGTGTGCCTGTCTGTGTCCAAACTTCTCCTCTTTTACAAAGACAGTGGTCATATTGAATTAAGGGCACTTACTCCAGGATGACCTCATGTTAATGAATCACATCTGCAATTACCCTCTTTCCAAATAAGGTCACATTCTGAGACATTGGAAGTTAAGGAGTTCAAAATATGAATTTGAGGGGAGACATAATTTAACTCATGATGCACACAAACAACTAAATACGACATGACCAGCGCTGAAACAGGGGAATATATGGAACATTATAGGCTAGGAGTGGTTGTGGAACTCAGTTTCCCTGGCATGAGGACAAGCCTCAAAGAAAGTGGATCAAGTGGCCAAAGCTTGGGCAGACAGTGGATGTGCTCCAGGTGGGGATAGGGAATGACCATTTAACTAAAGGTAAAGAAACACGGAAGAATTGCAGAAACTATTATGGGGTGAAGATGGAAGCAGTGGATTTCTCAAGGAAAAGAGAGACCAGACTGGAAATGAAGACAGAAGCCAGACCATGAAGAACCATGTCACAATGGGTGACCCAACCCAGAAGCATGAGAAGCCAGTCGGAGGAGGAGGATCAAGAGGAGAAATTTCTAGTCCCATCTGCACACTAAAAAGTTCATTCTGGTAAGAATATAAGTGGTCACTGAAATGAAGCTGTGCTGGAAACAGAAATAAATTAGAAGCCTATTTGCAAATCTAAGCAACAAATAATAAGGCTGTGGATAATTCACGAGCAGTAGGAACGGAAGAGGGGAGATGCGTTTCCAACAGGAAGCTGTAAGGAAAACGAGTTCCCACAAACATCTTGGAATAGTATCCATATGAATTTAAAGGAGGCAGGTAAAGAAGCCAGGAGCCACACGTGGAGGACCAGAGGAGAGGGGTTCGCTTCTGGGGAGGGGGAGAAAGAGGGACCTGGAGTACACTGCCGCATAGCTGCATTTGGCTGGCCAACTCGGGCCTTCAGGGTTTCCACTCTAGTACCCCAATTCCATTCACTCTCTGGCTTCCGAAGATACGTTTAGATATCAGGGTCAGGAAGTATAGTCTATTAAGGAGACATGACCGCATGAGTTAGGGACAATTGAGGGCAAAAGAGATCTTGACACCCATATCTTGGCCAGTCCAGGAAAAAAAAAAAGCAAGATAGAGCACTGTATGTAGTTCAATGCCTGGCTTCTATATATCCTGGTTGGGGTGCTTAATTAGACACACCAGAAGTTACAAAGTTTCTCAGAAACTAGAGCACCGGTTAAAATGTAATGCTGGATAAGAAGAAGAAGGTCCCCAAACTGCTCAAAATACCCACCCCAGGAAGGCAGGTGAATGGAGTAACCGTAGGCAGCGCCTAGAGAGATTCCTCTCCTTTGAGCATCCAGCAGGGTGGAGCCACCTCCGATCAGATTTGGATTTTAGTACATTCCCAGGTCATTAAATAGAGGAGCCAGGAGGTCAGGGCCCACTCCCTTCTCCTCCAAAGCAAAATGTGGCGGAGGCATATAAATTACCTCACAGAGTCTCAGGAGAAAGCCTCAATGTCCTCCCGGCCTCGGGCGTGGAGTACTTTCACACCAAACTAAACTCAGAAGTTCGGAGGGAGGTCATCTGGGGCCCGTTCTTCCTTCAATGCGAGAACAATTTCCGCTTTAAAAACACAGGCAGAGTTGGAGTCAAACTCCATCCAAACAGGAAATCAAAATTTTAGGTAAAACTGATGCCTTATTTTTAAAGGTCAAGCCTTTGAATACACTAACTGCGTGTTTCCTGGGCGTCTACTACATGCTCCAGCCCTGTGGCATGTAATTGACCCTGGGGGAGGTGAATTGCCCCAACACCCCAACACACACACACACACACACACACACACACACACACACACACACACACACATCTGGCAAAGCTTACAGGAGAAAAGCTTTTAATGGACCGTGATGTCATTTTTCTACAAAATAACGGAAGCAAAGATTTCAGCGCTCCTTCCCCGTTGCTTGGGTCCCCCACACTCCCACGGGTGGCCTGGGTCCTGGGAAAGGCAGGTGGAAGGCCTGGGGCGAGGGGGCTGGGCGGAGGTGGGGGCTGGGCGGCAAGGTGCAGGGCCGCGCCGGCACAGGCATCGGGAAGCCGCAGCGCCCAGAGGCAGGTGCCAGCTGACAGTGGGCGGAGGTGCGGGCGCCGGGCCAGGCGGGAGGAGGCCGCGCGATACCTCTGCCTCTGGGAGAACGGAGCGCAGACCAGCCGGCCCCGAGGCGGCGCAGCCCCGCCAAGTTCCCGCTCCCGCTGGCCGTGCCTGCCGGGGACGCGGGCGTCCCCGCCGCCCGCAGAGGGAGCCTCGCCGGCTCGCCGCGCTCCCGCTGGCCGTCGCCCCCGCCCCGCCGCCGGTCCCCCCGCCGGGGCAGCCCGCGCGCGCCCCGGGACCCTCACCTGCCGCAGCCGGGCAAAGGGGCAAGAAGTGGGCGCCAGGAGCCCCTCATCCCCGCGTCTGCGCTCGGCGAGGAAAAGCGGCGCCCGCTAACAGCCAGGAGCCCCGCAGCTGTCCGCGCCGGGTCCCCAGGTTCAGAGGCTACACCCTTGAAAGGAAGGGGGCGCCACCCCACGCGCCGAGCACTGCAGCCCGTCGGCTGCCCGAGCCGGACCGAGGGACTCCGGGCGCCCTCCCGGGCCCCAGAGGCCGCCTTCCTGCCCCCCGGGGCCCCCTCGGCCCGCCTGCCCCGCCGCCCCGCGCCCCGGCTGGGCCATGCCCGGCCTGCGCCGGGACCGCCTGCTGACCCTGCTGCTGCTGGGCGCGCTCTTCTCCGCCGACCTCTACTTCCACCTCTGGCCCCAAGTGCAGCGGCAGCTGCGGCCCCGGGAGCGCCCGCCGAGCTGCCAGTGCGCGCACCGCGCCCCCTCCCCGGCCCAGCGCTCGGCCGCAGCCCCCTCGGACCCTGGCGAGCGAGCGCGCAACTTTTCCCGAGCTGCGTCCAGGGCTGAGCGGGACGGCGGCGGCCGCAGGCGCTCGCGGTCCAAACTGCAGGCCCTCTTCGCCCACCCGCTGTACAACGTCCCGGAGGAGCCTCCGCTCCTCGGGCCCGAAGACTTGCTCCTGGCCAGCCAGGAGGCGCTGCGGTATTACCGGAGGAAGGTGGCCCGCTGGAACAGGTGAGGACCCCGCCCGCGTCCCGCGCGCGCGGATGAGCCAGCAGCTCCCTCCCCGCGCCCGCTGCTCGCTTTCCCGCAACTCTAGCCCGGGGCTGCGGTGTTGTCGCCCAGCCCTGGAGCGCTGGCGCTGAGTTTACCAAGTGCTCGCTCCCGGGGGCCCCGCCAGCCTTCGCAGACCTCAGAGTTTATCCCCGGAGTAGGATCTCAGTGCGTGAAAGTTTCTTGTGTAACAGCGCAGCGCAGCAAGAAATGCTGTCAACCACTCCCCCAGCTCCCTGTTAGTCTCTGCTTTTAGCTGCACTCTCCTTCCGCAGTGCTTTCCCACCCGCTTTCTCTTCGGCCTGATATGGAGAGGTGCTGGACTTTGGTTTTCCGGGAAGAGGTTTCCAAACAGGGCAACTGCAGAGCTGCTCTGAATTCAGCCCTCAACTCTGTTCTTTGGGTCGACCCGGGTGCCTTAGATCCCAAGACCCAGCTTCTTCCCTTTTCCTTATTATCTGCCCAGTGTCAGAGCCCACAAGAGGTCAACTGGGGCGAGAATAAATGGTCAGTTCCATGACACAGCCACCCCACTCTTCCTATTTCTGTGGCTTGCCACTTTCTGGTGAATGTTCTAAATTTAAGGCAGTCTAGCATCTTTTATTACCTTGATGGTTTAGGCTGACTTGGACCTGAGGGCTGATGCTTCTGCGGAGAAGAATCTGCCCGGAATTTTTAAAACCCAAAGCAAAATTGAGAGGAGCAAAATATCAAAAATATGTAGAATAAAATTAAGGGTGTATGTGTTTGTGTGTGGTATGTGTGTGCGCGTGGTGTTGGAAAAGGTGTAATTTTCCTAGCTGAGATGCCCCAGCTGTGGTAGAAAGCCTTCATATGAGTTAAAGACTCTATTTTGAAGTACAGAACTTGTCTAAATATCACTCCCAGAGTTCACTTTTTGCACCACACCCAACTCTTAATACAAGAGACTTCAAAATGAGATGTCATCAGTGGTTTTATAGTCCCTCTGGAAGTAGACTATAAATCTTGGTTGAAACTCAGAGCTAGCCCTATTTAACTATTGGTTCATTATCCTGTAGAGCTAAAACTGGAGGGGGCACTGGGAAAAAAAGTTTAGAAAATAAAAAGAGAAAGAAGTTGACAGTTATTGGCTGGACTCACCATGGTGAATTTCAATTGCAACTCTATGGCTGATGATTTTGTATTGGAATGAAAGGAGTTCTCAGTTGCACTGCTAATTGCAGGCAATAAAAAGGCAATTTGAGATTGCTTCTCAGACACTGTCATTTTCAATATTACCTTTACTTCATCAATAACATGGGAATCGGGACCAGTGAACTAGGAAATTTGGCCCCTGGAGAAATTATATGCACCTCTATTGCAGATTGGAGAATAAGAGACTCTAAGCAGCTTTGTAAATGTAGATCAGCATTCATTTAGCCAAGTTTTTGTGGCCTTAAACTTCCCTGTGTTACTTTGGGCCTGGAGGAAAGTCCAGACATATTGTTTGGCAGAAGAACAAAAAATCTTTCTCACCAAGCTGTGCAACCAATTTTAAGCTTGAGTTTTACACCATATGTGTTTGAAAACTTTTACTGACCAGAAATGATGTTGGTCATTTGATGAAAGATTCACAAGGGCTGATAGCATGCACTTTCCTGTATTCAGAAGTCACAGACAGTTTCGCGTGGATGGTTGCATGTGGGCAGCCATCTCCCAACCAAGTTTTGAGGTGGACAGGAGAGGCTCAACTTAGTGATTAATCAGAAGACACTCTCCTTCCACTCATATTGTGTCAACAGGATGATTATATAAGCAGATGTGTTGTGACTGTATCAGTGTTAAAAATGGAACCTCGTGTGATTTTGAATCATACCCAAAGAGCCAGGCATGCAGGCCGTTAAGAAAAAGTGCTCTCTCACTTAGGTACCATGAGGGAGTGCTAAGGAAGCCTGATACAGCAGACAGGGGCCCAAAGAAGCCTCTGGAAGCCCCTTGCAGACAAATAAATAGAGTGGACAACAATGCAGGGAGCAGTAAATGCCCTGGCTAGTCGTCTTTCTCTTGTCTGGACAGGCCCTCTCTGTCTGTAGGCACAACCCTGCTGGCATTTAAAATGAAATGATTTATAAACATATGTGGATGTTTCCATGCCAATAATTACCTAACATTAACCATTATCCAAAGCAAGTGTATCTGCAAAGTGCCCGCCATGCCAAGAGAGGTGCAGGTAATAAAATAAGCCAAATCAGCATTCCTTATCACCATCCTGGAAAGACCAATTAGTCTGAGTGATTTCTTTCTTTCTCTTTTTTTAAACCTTCACACTGAGAAGTGCAGTGCTGGTAGGTAGCAGAAAGTATCTTTCTACAACTCAAACTCATGACCAGTGGGCGACAGTCATGCCTTTCTTGGCCTCCCACATTCCTTCTTGATTTCACACAGCAGATGACGGAGCTTGTACTGGTTTGAATGACATGGCCCTTGATCCACCTTTGTTCGCTGGATGTCAGTATTTGGTGAAGTCAATGCAGAAGCCACATTGCGTGGTTGGTTGGTCGCTTACCCGTGTGCTCTTTGACGCTGAGGTTTCCAGCAGAGCTCCTCAAGCTGCAGTGACTCCCTTGCTCCCTGTCTTTCCTCTCACGAGGTTACTAAATGTGGCACCATCCAAGTTCAAAATGTAATCAGGGAAAAGCGTTTCTGTCAGGGGCCATCAGCTGCTGATCATGGCAGGAAGCCAACGCCAGGCTCCGTCAGGCATGACGACACCTTTGGCACCTGTCTGGAATTTCGAAGAGCCAGGCTCACAGGCAGCAAGGAGATGGCGTCTTCACTACTTCAGGCCATAGACCAATGAGCCCCCACAGTGCTGCTCTCAGCCCTGATCCTGAATCGGCAGAGAGGGCAGCTAGGCTTCCCTGGAGTGCAGGTAACCATTCCCATTGTGTCCAGCATGCTTGGAGGGTCAGCTTCAGGTTCCCCGGCCCACCAGCTGCCCAGGGCCGGACAACATCTGTCCTTAGCCATGTCAAAACTGGCTGTTTTGGCCTGGAATTCTGCCCATGTGTCTTTGGTCTGTTCTTCTACAACCTTCTGGCATTGACAGAAAAGTCAAATAGGGTCATGGCTCCCCCGTGTGCAAACCCGATCAGCTGCACTGGAAATGTGAGTGCTCTGCTCTCTGCTTGCCTTCTCTGCTTGCCTTCCTTCAGTGGTTAGAAAGCTGAAGTTGTCCTGCAGTGACGCATTCAGTATTTCTCAGAAGTAAGCACAGCTGCGTGTGTGTGTGTGTGTGTGTGTGTGTGTGTGTGTGTGTCCACCCCTCAGAAGCTCCTGCCTTTCCCTCTCTTTCCTGGCCATCCCTGAAAGAAACCTGGCCCTGAGTCTCTCTTTCTGAACAATCACAGAAAAGAGACTGGGCAACTTTTCAAAAATGACAGTTGTTCAAGGGGAGTGAATTGGCTCAAGTTTTCCTAGGGGAAGCTTTGAGAAGATCCAGAATCCAAGGCAGATAGAGGATAGAGAAAAAACCAGGAAAGAGGAAGGTGGAAACAAGAACTGTCTAATCTGGGGGTGTGGGAAAGTAAGTGTTCCCCTCTGGTGGCATCCATAGGATGAACGGAACAGTCTACATCTCACTGCCTCTTTGTCTCTCTGTCTCTCTGTCGCTGTCTCTGTCTCTGTCTCTATCTCTCGGAATCCCTCTCTCCTCTCTCTCTCTCTCTCTCTCTCTCTCTCTCTCTCTCTCTCTCTCTCTGGATTCTCTTGTGACTACTCCAGGCCATTTGGAAAGAGCATTTCTTGTGGGCAGTTCAACCACAGAGTGGACAGGAGTCTAGGTTACTACTCATTGATGGTGGCCATTGCCTTTCTTCAGAGACCACAAGGCCTTGGCCACTTTTCTAATTCTTCCACCAGGGATGCCAAGCTGAGAAAAGCAGTGGCCTCCTGCAATTTGAAAATGTCCCTCTGCCGTAGCATGTGTGTGGTTAGCACAGGGAGTGGGGATCCATTCCCATTTCTCCCAATTAGAGCCTGGCTTGGCTGGTTTTGGAAAAGCTATTATTTTACTGGTTTCTGGACTCCGAGGGGAAACCTCTCCACTCATCTCGGAGCCAACTTCTCCAAGCAGATGGTTCTGAGCAGGCTAATCCAGAAGGCTGTTTTCAAGTTTCCTCTCCTTATTTCCAAAGCCTGGTCCTCACTGCCATGACCGCAGCAAGGCGTAAGTCAGGGAGCATCACCGCTCCTTGCCCGAGGAGGACAGCACATTCCGTGTCCAAACATCAAAACAAAGCCCTTCGGCCTGGAGACAAGAGGTTGGAACCTTGTTCCTGGCCTCTAACAACCCCCTTTTACCCCAACCAAATCCTCACCGACTATGGAGTCCCTATAGCTAAGGTGTCACTTACAAATCCCCCTACCTCTTTGTTAAAGTATCTTACGCCAGGTGCTTTTTGTATGCTTGGTAATTTAGGCCTCATGGCTTTTGAGGAAGTGGTTACACATGGTAGGCAGTGTTCCAAGGTAGCCACCAAAGATTTCCAATGCTGGTTTCCACCCCCCTAGCCTAGCGATTCAATCCAGTGCTACTATGGATGCTGCTGAAACGGGCTTTTACAAATCTAATCCAAGTCCCAGACCAGATGCCCTTAGAATATGCAAAGGATCTGTGAAGCCTGCCTGGCTCTCATGTTCCCTTACAGCAGGGCATTTTCTTGAGTTGATGGAAGGAAGAGGAAGCCAAAGATTCAAAGCACTATAAGGATTTGACATGTCACTGCTGACTAAAAAGGGAGGGACCATGTGGAAAGAGACAAAAATGGCCTGTAGGGGATACGATTGGCCCTGACTGACAGCCAGTGAAAAAACAGACTTCAGTCCTGCAACCAGGAGGAAATGAATTCTGCTGCCAAAAAAGAATGAGCTCAGAAGCGGATTCACCCCCACCCCCAGCTCTTCTAGATGAGAGCTGAACCCAGCCAACACCTTAAACACTGCCTTCTGAGACCTGTGCAGGAAGCACACATCGCACTAGACTTCTGATCTCCTGAACTTGGAACTAAAAAAGAGGTTTTGTGGTAGCTTGTTATGTCGCACAGTGAACAAGTGCTGTTGTTTGTGCCATTGCATAGGGGAAATAGGATAAGAAGGTTATAATAGTTTGCAGTTTGCCTAGAGTCAGGCAGCTAACACACTTCCGGCAGGCTTTGGACAGAGAGGCTGGCTCCAGAATCCGTGTTCCCAACCACCACCTTGTGTCCTTTGATTTCGAGAGCTTAGCCTTTCCTGGAAAGTCTTTTCTGACAACCCCCCCCCCACTCTGGTCCTTCCTTCATTATAACTTCTCTTCTTGTATCCGTGTTGCTTTGTATGATTGTCGCCTAGGACCACGTATAACTTCCTAGAGCTCTGAGCGAGGATGACTGACCTGCTCTTGGCTTGCTCTTGGCAGCCAGCTTGCTTGCACATGGTTACCCTGTTACATCTGCTTCGTGGTTTACCGTAGAGCAGAGCCAGAGTAAATATCTGTGGAACACATAATTGGGAACAGACGACACCAGGATTTGGGGGCTGTTAGTGAGTGCCTTATTATCTCCTATGAAAAAGGGCTTGAACAAAAACAACCCCAACTGTAAAATCACCCACCTCTAACTTGTCTGCTGCTCCCTATGAAGTCTGGAGCAAAACCACCTAGCTAAGACCATCTGAAATTTGGATCTGGGGTGCCCTTCTTACTTCAGTAACCTAAATAAAATTATCAGGGAGGGGTAGTTGATTCCATGTCATTTGTCAAGACGAGGGCAATTCTCCAGTTTCCTGTGTTTTCTGAGAAACAGCAGACAGGACATCTTGCCTTAAAGGCCTCTGGGAAACATAGGGCTTGACTTCGCCAAAGCAGTCCCTGCCCTACCCCTTGGCAGGTGCTGACCTGTAGTTTTTCTCGTGATTATTCATTAAGCTGGAGGCAGATGAGAGCCTGCGGATTCTGCTGAAGTAGGCTTGCTTATGGCTGAAAGCCGAGTGGGACTACCACGCTCAACAGCTGCGGCTTTCCTGGAGCACAAGTTCCTGAACACAAGTTATTACCTGTTATTCTAGGCAGACAGTCACATATGTGCCTAATGAAAACCACAGTAGGAAAAAAGTGTTTTTGTAGCTCTTTTTCTGGCCTGTCACTTGGCAAAATGTCCCTATGGTTGAAAAGTGAAATCAGGACAGAATTAAGTCTGAGTGTTTCGGAGATGCCAGCACCAGGAGTTTCCATCCCTGGAGCCTGGCTTTGGAGGCCAAGCCCTGGGGACAGCCAGGAGAATTAAGCCTAAAGCAAAGTAAAGTCCCCTAAAAGGACTTATCATCATGAGTAATAATCCAGTTGATAAATCTGGGAAGCCCCAGGAAGCAGAACATGGTAAAGGACTATGGTCCTAAGAAGCCAAGGGCCTGGAAGAAAATTCAGCAAAGTGTGGAGAACAAATACAGAGCGGAAGAGAGAGCTGACAGAGGGGCACAGGACTGCAAAGCCAGACCATAGAAGACATGGTGATCTGGAAAGAGATGAGATTTATTCATCTGCTTCTTAATTTTCCTGTGGTGCTGGGGATCGATTCCAGAACCTCACATGTGCTTGGTAAAGTCTCAACCACCGAGCTACATCCTCAGCCCAAAGGATGAGATTTTAAGATCTTGGGAGAAGCTGATGGGCTAAAAAAGATGAAAAGCAACCAAAAGCAACTCTCAGATGGCAAACTTGCCTTCAGTTACCAATACCAGGTCAAGCTCTGTAGGTAATGGGTAAATATTTTTGATGATGTTGATCAGAATAAAATCTACATGAAGGGACAGATCATCTCTCCTGGTCACATGTGCTATGGAGCTTCTGTTCCATCAACAGAAATGGGATTTTTTATATCTCTAATTCATTTTCCTTCAGTAGTTCAAAAGCCACAAATGCTGTAGGGAAAGTGCATCTATCTGTTCTCAAAGCTTAGCCCTTGCTCCTTATTGCCCTGAGTTAAGAATTATGTATAACCAGTTGCTGCTTATTTCTGTATTCTGTGCTCCCCTGAGCACTCAAAAGATACTACACAAAGTCAAGATTGACCAACCTCAATTCCATAGTTAAATCCAACAGTTTCATTGCAGGGTGTGTGTGTGTGTGTTGTTGTTGTTGTTGTTGTTGTTGTTTTTGTTTGTGTTTTCAACTGGGATCATTGGATCCAAGTGAGTTCAGGAGAGATCCTTATTTCTCTTAAGTTATGCAAAATGTACATTCTGTGCATTTGTTCCCTTTCCTAGGAAATATTTCATTGTACTTGCAAAGTACTCACTACATTCAGCAGAATATGTTAGTTTTGCAAGGCAAAAACCCAACTCAAACTAACTTAAGCAGGAACGTGAAATGTGGGGATTTAGGTAGTCAAGCCTCAGTAAAGACAGAAGCCTGGCCTCTCGCAACTGGAAACAGCTTTTGAACTCTGTCTGTCTCCCTCTGTGTAGTTCCACAACCTCTCTTCTTCCCTTTCTGAAGTTCACATCCCAACAGCCCAGAAATCAGAGACCTGTTGGCACTGTTTTAAGTCTCTCAGCATCCCTGCATCCCAGAGGAGACAGCCTCAATCCCCACCTTAGAGCAAAGTCTTCATTTATTGTCCTCTTAAATCTATTTGTGTATAGACAGACTCTAGGCTCCCTCTTCTTCTGGAGCCTATTATTTTAGGTCAAAAGCTGAAAATGGGCTCTTTGCATTTCTCCTAAAATAACACTAATCCTCCCCAAAGCTAACCGATGCTGTGGTTCAATGGGTCAAGGGTACAACATCATTTTCCTTTCAGATTAACCAATACACTATTTAGAAATAATAGTGAAGATTTGTTTCTCCTAATCAGTCTCCTTTTTTTTTTTAATTTAAAAGAGAATAAAACAAAAGGGGGCAGTACAGAGCAGATCAGAACAGGACAACATAGGCAACACAGTACTTTACATTAAGACAACTGGACATCAACAGTATCTAACACCATATCTCTTACTCTGCTATAGTTGAGCATAGTTTCAAATACAATAATATCAAACATAACACAATAGTATAAAGCC
>PVJX010048035.1:0-11633 GCA_004027295.1 Dolichotis patagonum
TAGGATAATTCACAAAAATCAACACAAAACAGCCACATAAGTGTTTATTGAAGGAGAGGTGATAAGGAAAATGTGTTGTAAGGTATACATGACCAATATCCAGCCTTACAAGGCAAGCAGTCCCTTTGACAGACAAAGACATAATATGATTCAGAGACATTACACAAAACAAAATAAAGCAGTCACAGAATTGAAAAAAACTCCTGAGAGCTGTCACATGGAGGGAGAATACACAGTAATAAAATACATAGAAGCAAAGAAAATACTAGGTTCCAGAAGATGGAGCATAAGAGAAAACAAAAGTTCCTGATTGATGTTAAGAAAGATATCAAATTAAAATTTCTGAAGAATATTAAATGGTATATGGTTGGAAACACCACATTGTGTAAGTAAAAGTTTTCCATAATGGAAGAACTTATGTGCTATAGTAACAAGATAAAGGAAAGAAAAATAAATAGGTGAATACTGGTTAAGAAGGATCTATTGGAGGTGATGCATAATTTTGGATACCGATTTTGCTGTTTTAAAGTATGTTTAATACCAATCATGTGAAGAATCACTCTTCAATGAGCTCTTCATATCAGTGATGGAGAAGGGGGCATACAAGGAAAGATCAGAGGATTTGCAAGAGCTGACATGTCTGAATACAGCAATGATCGGTGGTAAAACACTACACAAAAATGTGAATGGAAATATGGACTTAAAGATAATACACACATTCTATTTGAAACATTTGTTTCCAAAGGAATGGTTTATTGCCTTTCTCTTATTTCTGCAGGTCTAAGTGGAGCTCCTCTACATACATTGACAAAACTACAGACAGTTTCCAGTTTGAATGGCACTGATGATGTCAGGTTGGTACTTACTTTAAATTATATCCAGTTAGGCAAATTAAAACAGTCAAATATTGAATGCTAATCATGCTGCAGTAAAGTACCTTAAAAGTTAATGATTACATGTTCCTGAGCCCTTACATTATTCTCATGACTCCATTTAATTTTGCAGTAATGATGATTGAATTCAAGACCTTACATGTGCAAAGCAAAGGGGGATATGACCAAGCTCAAATGTGTGCACAAAATGTATGTTAAAACAAGATCTTTTTTAACTTTTAAAACAACCATGGTACAAAATTTCAAAACAAGATGGTAAGAGAAAAATAATGTTTAGTATACTGCTCAGTGTTATCTTTAAAATAATTGCTCATGTTGCAAGATATGTGCATGAAGTATTGATGAATTTAGACACAAGTCCTTGTTTCTAAAGATCTTTTTTAAAAACTAACAAAACCAAATAACTGTAAGAAATATAATGAATTTTTATCTTTTCTATTTTAAAATGAAAAAAGCACAAAATAAAAGGCAATTAAACAAATAAGACCAATTGATAGCAATATCAACAACAAGAACAACCACAACTAAAATAACTACAAGAGTGACACAAGATTTCCAAACAAAACAATAGGAATTTAACAATGGACAGTATAGTGCCTATTGCTAGCTTTAAAATAGTTAATCAAGTTACCAGAAACAGGCATGCAAAATTGATCAAACAATATAATTTCACTTTGAAAAGTTTCTCTCACTTTCAGAGCATCTATTTTAACTTTTGGACCCCATTTGCTTTCAGTTTCTTACACTGATGAGATAATAGGATATTTACACGTGTGAGTCTGATTTATTTCATTAATGAGTACAGTCTTTAGGTGCATCCATTGACCTATAAAAGCCTTAAGTTTATTCTTCTTTATAGCTGAGTTGTACTCCACTGTATAAAAATAATCCATTTTTGTTTCCCTTATCAAGTTGATGGGCATTGGGGTTGTTTCCAAGATTTGGCTATTACAAACTATGCAGCTACAAACACAGGTGCCCATACATTGCTGTCATATGATGCTTTCTCTAGGTAAATATCCAGGAGGGGAATAGCTGGATTGAAGGGAACTTTTAATGCTAGTTTTTTGAGGAATCTCTACACTGATTTCCATAGCAATTTTAAATGGTAAAGAAATACATGAAAAAGTGTTCAACATTAGTGATCATTGAATAAATGCAAATTAAAACAACATTAAGATATCATCTCACTTCAGAAAGAATGGCTAACTTCAACGAATCAACATATGATAAATGCTGGAGGGGTTCTGGGGAAAAAGGAACATTTCTAGATTGTTAGTGGGTGTATACAATCATAGTGTTGAGTTTTTAAAACAATCATTTCAATAAAATAGTCATGAGATTACACTTGTAATATAAATTGATAACCTAAATCTAACATAAAAGTATAAATAACAAATTCAAGACTGTACAATGAGGCAGTATCAAAAGTATATTAAATACCTAAAATTCACTTGAATATATAGTAATTTCATATATACATATATTTCTCTGACAAAAGTAAATTAAAGTTTGTAATTAATTTAGACTGATAGAGAAAAATATTTCAAACAGAAACTAGGAATCGACAAATACAAAGAGAAAGCACAGAAAGAAAAATTGGCAGAAAAATGGAACTGAATAAAGAAATCAAACATTTTCAAGTGTAAAATAAAATGATATGTCATAAACATAAAAAACATTTCTTTTGAATGGCTGAAATCATCTCTAGCTATCATTGCACACTGACCTTGACAGGAAAATGTGCTCACATTTGTTGGGCTTTGCAATGGAGGAGTGCATGCAGTACCAAAGACATGAAAAGCAAACTGACTCCCGTGTCAGATGAGGTGAGATGTGTGCTCACTTCTTCCACACGGACCTGCACACGCACTGATCATGAGTCATGAGAATGAATGGACTAGCAGTAGGGAAACAAGTATTGGTAAAGGCAGAAGTTTTAACCAGCCACCAAGCAGATCTGCCATAAAGAGAAAATAAAATGTATTGGACGGAAGACAGGACATAGAAGGACACAAAGGCACAGACCAGGACAAGGATGCTTTGAGTGGCTCTGGTGTCGGGGGAAGATCTTGATGAGCAATTGTATCCATGAATTTGCTGTGTTCGCTGCTTGTGCCTGTACAGAATGAAAACCATGGAGCCACTGCTCCAGATCATAAGTTTCAAACACAAAATATCATGTGATAGTTACAGTGATGGAAAAATGGAACTTTTGTCCTTGTTAGAAATTGTAGCTGAACAGTACTGAAAATCTATACTGTTTGTGACATTTTCATTGTTCCTTTTGTCACTCACAAACATAGGAACTCTGATGTTTGCCAGCATGTGCAGGACCCAGCAAAGGATGGTATAGAGCCCAATGTATTTTAGCGCTTTCACTTTCAGTTCTGCCCAGCTGGAGCTCCTCAGGCTGATAGTGATGGCCTGGAAGACACTCAGCAGGCAGGTGGTGCTGAAAGACACACCCTTGCCCACCATTAATACATAGAAAACAAGTTTGCACTCAAAATTATTAAAGAAGTCTTTCATTCCAAGAGCTGCCATGGTCTCTGGGATTCCTTGCGAGAGAATGACCAAGAGGTTGGCTGTTGTCAGGTGTCTGATAATAAAATCTGTTGGCCTGGACCTGTGTTCACTGAAGTAATTGAATACAGAATGGCATAAAAGTGATAGATTCCCTAGGCTTCCAATGAGTACTGGAAAAAGGAGGAGGGTGAATAAATTTAGATCCATAGATGTCATTCCTCTATTGTGTGCAATTCATAGCAGCATTCTAATATGTAGGGTTCTCTATAGAGACATGTGCTTTGGGGAAAGATTTTGTATAAAATGAATTCAAGACTATGAATCTTTTTATTTCTTAAAATTTAATTTCAACTATATATTTTGTGTTTTTAAATCTTGAGTGCTTCTTTTCATGATATGGCTTTTTAAGTATGTGAATCACTGTGGGTCATGGTTTACTACTACCAACATACTTAGGCCTCACAGTGTGATGGTTAGGCCCTAACAATATTTGCTTTCAGGGAAATGCATGTTTAGTAAAGAGAAGGCATATGACTTGTGTCAGTGTCAAGGAAACACTGGACCTGAGAACCAGACCTCAGTGACATTGTGCTTATTCATGTGCTGTTTCATTACAGTGGCAGAGAGCTGGCAATTTCAGAATTCATATGTATAATTTGTCACATTTTAATCGATCCTAAGGAAATATTTGACTGTGCTAAACCCCATTCTATGTCAGGGTTTCATTTATACCACCTAATCCCTCTTAAGGGAATAGTCACAAGTCTTTAAAATTAATGATGGATGGTATAAACTCTCAAAATCAATTTGGATTTCTAAAATGTGGATCAACGTTATAATAACTACACAATACTTGCAAATATGATTTAACATCTAAATTACATGTTATATTGATTTTATTCTATAAGATCATATAATATATATGAAATTTAAGTCACAGTAACTGAATTAACCTTCATTAGACACCTTACTACTTTTTCTTAATTTAGAAAAATAAGTAGTAACATGTCATTTGAGACTAATGCTAAAGCACATTATGGGTGATGAACAGAATTTCAAGTCTTCAAACCACATGCATGGTAATTACCAATAGAACACGTAGTCACAAAATGATCTTAAAGGTTTTATATATGAAAAACTTAAGAAGACACATTTGAATAAGAAACAAGTTGGCTGCCTTAATTTCTCTGCAGTTTAATACCTCAACTATTAATTTTCCAAATTTTATGAAAATGACTTTCCCAAATGATAAAAAAGTTTTCCTCAATATAGTCAATAGACTAAAAATATTTTGATAGAGGTCTACAAATCATCTGTATTCATTACCTCACCCAGTGAGAGAAAACTCATTTGCACACAGAAATTGCCCTTTTAACACATTGATTATACAGGAAAATGATGGTTCAACTTTCTCTAGCACACTTATTATAAAAAAAAGAGCATTCACTGAAGGAAGAAGGCAAATGATACAAGTTTCTCTATGATTTCTACAGAGTATACTGAACAGCACACTGATTTCATTATTGCAAACATGGATTTTCCAAATAATGTGACATCACTTCTTGGAGTGATAGTGTTGACCATTTTTGTCATGGCAGTTAGAAGCTGGTGAGGGTCTCAGTCCTCCACTCTCTGTGGGCAGCTCAGCCTGGGCCTCAGGAATCATCATTTCTCCCTGAGAGTCTCTGTCAACCCAGATGAATTGCTTTTCCATACATGGAGATTCACCCAAACTCAGACCCTAAATCACTTAATTCTCTTACAGTCTTTATTGTACAGACTAAAACAGAAAATATACACCCAGCACCTACCAGATTCTGGAGCAGCAGGCTGAGGTGATAGTCATGAAGCCTCCTGCTTGTTTGGGAGAGAGGTGGCCAGAGCACAAGATATAGGTCATTGTTTTGTGACACCAACTCCCCCTGAAACACAATTAACTCTTCTTGTGCAGTTTCCATGTCAGGGCATGTTCAGGCACTAGAACAATTGCAGCAAATAAATAAGAAAACAAATAAGTACTTTCTGGATCCCAATTCCCAGACACAATTAGAAGTTTCTGTGGACATCTCGTTGCAGAAAGAGTTGGAGTGCTTTGAAGAATTCTTTGTAACCAACTACAGGAGCAGAGTCCTTTAATGTGCAAGAAGCAAACTTAGTTGTCTGAAAGAAGAAAACTCCGTGAAGCCTGTGTATTTTCCCTAATTGTAACTAATGCACAAACATATGTACATATGTGTGTTTCCATAAATATATTGATTTAAAATATATAAATATGGACATTATATATCAATATAGACATATAATTATACAATTATGATGTATATATATGTATTTGTTAAACAGTTAAATATGATATTAGTCATTTGAAAAATGCAAGAAATGCAAAACCCTGGTGGTCCCTAATTGCAGCAATTTAAAGTATGCTCCTAGAACTTCCTACCACCAGACAGGTGATCTATCCAGTACACCCCAGTCCCTAGTCACTGGTGCCAACATGCTGCTTTTCTGAGAGTACCTGAATTATATCCAATATACACATAAGATCCTGTAGTAATTCTTTCTTTGCACCTGAATAGTTTCTTGTAATATAAAATTGTTTCTGTTTATATATGTTTTTCACAGTTATTGTCTCTCATTTTTTTAAGACAGAGAGGGTTTTTTTGTTTGTTTTGTGAGTGTTTGTTTTTGAGACAGGCTTTCAGTATGAATTTAATGCTCACATTGAACTCTTTATGTAGCACAGTCTCGCCTTGAACTTTTGGCGAATCCTGCATCAGCCTTCTAAGTGCCAGAATTGCAGGCATTCTGCACCACACCAGGACAGATGGAATAGTTTTTCAATGTTCCATCATATTACATTTTATATATTGATTCATCCATTGATGGTCATTTGATTAGATTATGAATCCTAACCTTTATGAACAATGTTACCACAATCAGAGAAGTGTATCTACCACTTGAACATACTGATTTACTATCCTCTGAATATGTACTCAACAACCTTGACAGTCTAAATGTATTTTTATTTTTAATGTCTTAAGTAATTTCTCTGCTATTTTTCACAGTGGCAATACCAATTTACAATCCCATCAATAGTGTCTGATTAGTCACATTTTGCTGAATCCCAATCACTGCAAGAGCCATTCAAAGAGGTGGAATGTGGTATCTCACTGAGGTTGAATTTACATGTGCTAATGATTTAGCACTTTAAACACTTTTTCATATACCAGTTGACCACTTTTTCTTCTGATAAATGGCTATTCATTACTATGCCAATTTTGGTGGTCAGTTAATTGACAGAATATGATTTATTTTATGCTTCTTTTATGCTTTAGAATATTAGCTTATTTTATGCTAGTATTTATTTTATGATTCTCTTTTTATATATACATGTTTGGAACATTCTTTCTGGAGAGCAGTTGGTACATGTGCATTTCTTACAATGATCAGCTTAATAAAAGCAAAAAAAATTGTAATGGAAGAATTCTACAATTTATAAATACAACAACAAAAAAGCCATAAGAAGTATACTAAGGGCTGCAGATTTAGCTCAGCGGCATAAGCACCTGCCTTGCAAGTGCGTGGTCATGAGTTTGTTCCCTGGTACTGACAAAAAAAATGTATACTAAACAATTATCAATATGTGATCCAGCAAAAAAGAAAAAACTGCCTTGTAGGGAGATGCAGTGCTATTTTGAAAAAGTTGGAAGACAAAATTGCCAATTAAAAACAGTTTATGCAAGAAAACTGTTATTAATTAGTGAAAGAGATATCAAATAATAAATGATAAATAGATATAAAGAGATTTCTATATGTAAATTATGAAAAGGAGACAATTTTTGAATATTTCCATAAAATGGATCTATGATATGCATCTTAATCAAATAAAATAAAAATATAAATCATTACACAGGAGAAAAATTTTAGAAGACAGATTATTTTGTAACAAATTTTATAAAAGTAACAATTATATCCACTAACTTCATCTCTTTAAAATTTGAGGCTATTCATTTATTTATACATACACTGATGAATTAGAAACCAATTTGAGGACAGAGGAAAACTATCTAAGATTTGAGAAGGATAGCAAATGAAGAGATGGTGTAATGAGCTTTCCTGTACTGAGATTGCTCTTTGGGATTGATATTGTTCAGAATAAAGGAGTGAATGAAACAATCTTGTTTTCTACACTGGTATCTTTCATTTAATAATTTGAATAAATCAAGTAAACCTAAAATCCATGAGCTATAATTGATTGTCCAAAGCTCATATCTGTTTTCAGAAATGATACAGCTGTGAATATGTGGAGCCAAAAAGAAAAAAAATAATGCATATGTTCATTTTAAATAATCATATTTCATCAGATACAAAGAAAATTTGGTATATTTATGAAAGTATGACAGAATCAAAATTATATTTTGAAAGGGCAGCTGTATTTATTGTATATTTTTTATTAGTGCAAAATTTCAGAAGACCTGTGTGCAGTGAGCTTGCCTGAAGCACCTCTTACAAATGGAGCCAAGAGGACCAGAGCTCTGGACGAGTCTGTATAACTTACTGACTTTGTGAGAAGCTGCCCAAAATAAAAACACAGAGGAGTTGAATGAAGCTCAGTATGGAATACAGGAGTTTCATGTGATAGTGTCCCATATTAAAATACTAATATTTTAGAGAAGAAAATCTAGCCATACAGGTTACCCTTCCTTTCATGTCAAGAAAAGAAAAGGAACACTGAAAACTGAGAACAATGGTTATTTTTGGTGTTATGATGTTGTTAGAGGAAATGTACAGGAGAATTTGAGGGAAGTAAATTTTTGACTAATACAACTGGCTGCTAATTGAATAGACATGGAATTTTCCAATGTTTTAAATTATCTGACGTATATCATCATACAATTCTCTGTATTTATGGTAGATTTTCACATATAGAGGTACACACTATTGGGCTTAATATAAAACAGCAATTTGAAGTAAAATTAATTTTTAAGAAATCAAATCACAAATATTAATGCAGAAGCAGTACTAGTATAGGGTTATGGAAGAGAGAAAAAATGTGTTTTGTATTTATATGAAATAAAAAGTAATATCTAGTAATATGAAAATGAAATACTGGAATGGGGATTCAGCTCAGTGATGTGGAGGTCATGAGATTGAGTCACAGTACCAAAAAAATGAAAAATGAAACAAAGAAGGAAAAGGAAAAGGAAAAGGAAACAAAAGGAAATATTATTATAAATTCCAAATTTTTCAGGATGTTTGAAACAGAAGTTTTAAACACACATTCCCTCTTTGTGAAACACTTACAATTTGAATAGAAGTTCTCATAGTATGTAAACATTCACATCCAAATAAAACCTTTTTGAATTCTACATTATCTCATTAGTCCTTCAGAACCCAAAATCACATGCAGATGCCAAATCAACAAAGATATATTTTCACTTCAAGGACATAGATAAAGGACAGTTTGACTAACTTAAAATACATTCTAATATATTAAAGAAAAGCTTAAAGGATTATAAGTATAAATTGTTGTCTATGGTGCATAAAAATGCATCATGAGCTTTAATAGTACATAAAGCAGGCAAAATCAATACTGTGAATGTAAATGGCACTTGTGTTGCAACAGTAAATACAAATGCTCCCAGTTTCTGGATTATAAAATATCAATAAATCAAATTCAGGCTTCCAAAAATGAACCCACAATGGTAAAAATAAATTTTCTGACTGGCTTGGTAAGAATACCCCTATAGATCTATTGTAGCAGCCTTTTCTGTTGGTAACATTTCTTCAGTACTGTCAGCAGTGCTACAACACAGATGGAGAAACAGAAAAATCGGTTGATCTCTTTTCCAGTTTCAATGCCCACATTTGGATTTTAATCCCCTGTAAATCCATTTCTATTTCTAGTTAGAGGTAATTGTCCAGTATCTTTCTTCTGCCTGTGACTCTGTAACTCTGTGTGATCCACACATTAAAAGCTGTCTTTCCCCTCTTTATATTCTTGCCAACTTTGTAGAAAATAAGCAATATATGGATTCTTGCTTTGCTTTCTGGACTGTCACTTTTGATCCATTGGTCTATTTGTTTTTGTTACATTACCAGTGTATATTGGTTATTATAGTTTGATAATGTATTTTGAAGTAAGCAAGTGTGATACCTCTGGTGTTTTTGCTGTAGTTGACATTGCTGCATTCGTTGTTTTGATTGTTGCTGTTGAAAATTTCCTTGGGTACTGGGCTCATGTGCAGTTCAATTCAAATTTTGAGATTGTTATTCATATTTCCTTCAAGACCACATCAGGTTTTAAAACAGAGATTTCATTAAACTTTTGAATTGCTTTATGTGATGTCCTCTTCTATTTCTTTTTCCAGAGTACTACAATTTTCACTGAATAGATCTTTTCCTTCCTTGTTAGATTCATCCCTCGGGATTTCATATTTGGATGCGATTTTCAAGGGTGTGGCTTCTTTTATTTCTTTCTCAGTGAGATTGTTGTTTGTATATAAAAGTTCTTTTGATTTTTGAGTATTGACTTTGTATCCAGCTACATTAATGAATTTGGCTATAACATCTAGATGTCTTGTAATGGAGTCTTCTATGTAGTGTGTCATGTCATCTGCAAGTAATGATAATTTAACTTTTTTTCTTATTGTTATTCCTTTTATTTCTTTCTCTTTCCTAATTGCTCTAGTTAATATTTCCAACATTATAATTTAAAAGGAGTGGTGCTAGTGGGCATCTATATCTTGATCTCGATGTTAGAGTGAAATTTCTCATGTTCTGACCATTTAACATGATCCTGGCTATTGATTTTCTCATAGATGGCTTAATTAGATTGAGATAAAGACCATCTATTCCAATTTTCCATAGGGTTCTTATCATGAGTATATGTCAGAATTTATCAGAAACATTTTCTGCATCTATTGAAATGATCCTGTGATTCTTAACTTTGGCTCTATGGATATGATGCATTACATTTTTTGATTGGTGTATTTTTGAATCATCCCTATATTCCTGTGATGAATTCAACTTGATCATGTAAACATAAAATGATGTTGTACTTTAATACAATTGTTTACTACACAGATATTAAAAAAGATCACATTGAGGCTTTTATAGGTAAATGGATATGATTTGAGACTATAATCATAAGTATAATAAATCACTCATATGTGTAAATAATGTATTGTCTCTCCAGAGTGATAAACTGAAAGAGTAAATAAGATACAAACTCTTCAATAAATATTATTGAATGGGTAAGAAACTGCTCAAAGGGAAAATAATAACTCATATAGGGAAAAGGAGAAAAGGAAGAGAAAAAAAGATATAAATTTGTATATACACATTTAAGATAGCTAAGATGTTTGTGCTACTAACACTATTAGTTCTTGGAACAAAACAGTTACCATTCATAGGATTAGATCAATTTTAGATGTGGATGTTTGTTAATTTGAATATCTCTTTTGAACACTACTATGCGAAATAACAACTTTAGTTATGTTCCTACCACTTTAGTTTTAGAGCCTATGTTGTTTGGTTCTGAGCTCTTTGTTATTGATTTTTGTCTCTTTTGTTTCCTGTTATTTTGTTTTCTTGCTCTAATACAGAAAGAAAAGTGTACATGTATAGGCTTATGCATACCTGGAATATCTTTTAAATAATTTATAAGAATTAATTTTATTATATGTGATGGTATGAACAGATACTTTGAAGGAAATGAGACATTTTATGGCTCACTTCCTATTATCCTGCTTTGAAGTCCAATATTGATTTTATTCTTTGCTTTGATTGGTTTTAGTGTATTTTCATTATTTGAGTTCAATTTATTTGAGAATATGGGTAGCTGTTTTGAAGGAAATAAGAGATATTATGGTAGCCATTTATGATTCCTATTGTCTGGTTTTGAAGGCCTAAGATACTTCAATCTTCTCTTTGATTGGTTTTATACTTCATTTGTTTTTTGTTTTAATTTGTTGTGGGTTAAAGGGGTAGAAAACTATTTCAACAAAGGTAGAGACACTATGGTTGCCACTATTGATTTCTGGTTGTCTTGTTTTGAATCCTGTGTTGATTGCATTGTTCTGACTTGGTTTGTGCTGTTTTGTTTTATTCTCTTTAAAATTCAAAACAAAATAAATAAAAAATAATAATAACTATACTAAAAATGAATAAATAAATACATACATCAGCAGAAGTAAACTACTTTAGGTG
>PVJX010048036.1:0-11633 GCA_004027295.1 Dolichotis patagonum
ACTCCAAGCTCTTCTTGACCTGATGGTCTGTGTCAAGAAGTCTGCCATGATTTTGATGGGTTTTCCTTTATAGGTGATCTGTTTCTTTTCTCTGATGGCTTTTAATATTCTGTTCTTATATTGAATTTCTGGGATCTTGATTATTATGTGTCTAGGTGTAGCTCTGTTTTGGTTGTAGGTGGCTGGAGTTCTGTATGCTTATGCATCTACATACCATTTCCTTTTTCTATGCTTGGGAAATTTTCCTTAATGATTTCTGTGAATAGCCTTTGCAATTCCTCTGTTTTGACTCCTGCTTCTTCATTCACATGCTTTATTCTTAAGTTATAGATCCTCTTGTCATACTCTAGCCTTCCAATTGTTACTGCCTGCTCCCTTGTTATTTTTAAGAGATCTTCCCTTTCATGATCACACATTGCAATCCTGTGTTCAATTTTTGATAGTCTATCTTGGTTTCTTTCAAGCAGTTTTGCCAGTTTTCTATGGAGTCTTTAGTTTCCCGATAATCTCTTTGAATTTGCTTCATGAATTCTAGGTTTTTCTTATTTTCTTCATTAAACGTTTCTCTCCTTTTGTGTTCCTCCATTCTTCTGTCTGTGTCTTCTTGAGAGGTGCCCAGTCTTTCTTTTATTAATCTACTTATCTCTTGTTTAATTTGAATTAATATTTCAGTTTTGGTCCTGCTTACAAGGTCCTGAAGATATCTCTTTATGTCTTCTACCACTGTGTTTGATGTTGCATGTTTGCTGCCCTCAGTCTCTTTTGTATTTACCTCTCCTGGATCAATGTTCTCAGATTTGAGGGCTGGGTTTTTTTTCTTATTTCTCCCTCTCATCATGTTTTTGGTTCCTTCCATATAAGTGTACAGTGTAATTCCCAGCCCCTTTGCTTGTTTGTTAAGGCTCCTCTGGAGCACACAGGCTAGGGGCTTCTGCTCTCTGCGGGCCGCTATCAGAGAGTGAAGTTCAAGCAAGTGCAGTGTGTGCTGGCTCCTCTCCTCTGGGCCAGTCAACCTTTGCAGGCCTTCACTGCATCAGTGTGTGCCTTGCTCAGGGAATTAGTTTGTAGCAACCCAATGGGTCCTGGCCAGGGGCCCAGCCCAATCCAAGCAGATTCCACCAATCCGCTCAGCAAGGGGAGCAACCAACTGAAGCCACTTCCTTATGGAGTTAAGGCTGTCCTGCCCAAATCTAACATGTCTTCCAGTCGGTTTCCCCTTTCCTGTGGGAGGGTCTTATTCCCATCAATCACAGTGTGTTGATGCCGGTCCCTGAGAACTGCTGGGCTCCCAGACCTCCGACTTCAGTGCAGCTACGGCACAAATTCATGGTGCCTCTGGGTGGGTCGTGTGCAGGGCTGGGTCCAGGCGAGCTGCACACAGTGATGTTCATCTCCATGCTCTGGCTGCTCAAGCCAGTTGCATCAGCGCAGTTCAGTCAGTCAGTCAGATTGCTCTCAGGCAGGAATTCAGGTGGTTCGAGGAGGGCGCCATGCTTGCTGATCTTAGCTTCACTAATGGTAGCCCTGGGACCTCATATTTGAGTGTTTTTTTAAACTTTAGTTTCTTCTTGGGTTGAGAGAGTCCATCTCTCTCTGTATGGGTCTCTCCAGGGTGTTAAATTCTGGCATTTAAGCTGTCTCTCTCAGAGAGGATCTCTCTCCTGCTACCTACCAGTCTGCCATCTTTAGAAACTCCACCTTGCCCGTATTGCAATCTTAAGAGCCATTGGAAGAGCAACTGTCCTAACCACCAGAGAGCAGGTAAGCCATCATCTAACTCCTTGCCCTCGAGGGAGATCTCATCACCAGATTCATCTGGCTGATCTACTTGGACTTGCTGCTGAAGCTTGATGGGGCTCGGGGCCCACAACCCCCATTAAGGTATCCTCAGAGCCCCAAGTGCCACTAGAGGTCTCAGGTAAAACACGCTCTGTACTTGTAGACACTGGGGCAACATGTAGTGCTCTCCCTGAGTTTTCAAGCCATTATATTAAGTCCTCACTCTCTATAGTGGGTGTTGACAGCCAACCTACACAGCCTCTACAGACAGGGAGGTCTGTCTGAACCTGTACATGCAGGTTCCAGACCCTCCTCTTTACCCATAGCTTTCTTTTTTTTATTTTAAAGAGAATAAAACAAAGAGGGCAGAACAAAGCGTATCAGAACAAAACAAAATGAACAACATAGCACTTTACAATAAGACAACCAGACATTAACAGTAGCTATAAAAATATCTCTTTCTCTGCTATAGTTGAGCATAGTTGCAAATAAAATAATATCAAACATACCAAACATATTCAAAAGAATGAAAGAATTACAGGACATTCTGAATCGAATAATAGAGAATGATCAATGGCTACTCTAATATCTTGTTTTCAATAAAAAATTTGTTTATACTATCACATATATTAAAATCCCATTAAGACACAACATGATAGAACCGATGGTAATAGCAGAGTAGAAGCATAGTAGGACTTCTTAGCAAGACGATATTGAATCAGCAATGTCTGCCATAATGTTTTATTTTCTTCAAAACAGCTGTTCATACCATCACACATAATAAAGTCAAACAAAACAGATTGAAACCATAACAACTGATAAATGAAAACATTGAAAGGTTTCAAAACAATGAAATGGGAAATCATGATTACCATGAAATATTATATACTCTTACCAACTCTCATACTAGGGAACTATACAGTATTTACACATGTGAGTTTGGTTTATTTCGCTTATGAGTAGGATCTCAAGTTGTGTCCATTTATTTATAAATATCTCAATGTGATCATTCTTTATAGCTGAGTAGTACTCCATTGTATAAAAATGCCACAACTTTTTTATCCATTCTTCAGTTGATGGGCACTTAGGTTGTTTCCAAGATCTGGCTATTACAAATTGTGCTACAATAAACATGGGTGCACATATATCACTGTGGTATGATGTTTTCAGTTCTTCTGGGAATATTACTAGAAGTGGAATAGCTGGGTCAAATGGGACTTCCAAACCCAGCTTTTTGAGGAATCTCCAGACTGACCTTCACAGTGGTTGCACCAGTCTATACTCCCACCAACAGTGCAGAAGAGTTCCTTTTTCCCCACAGCCTCTCCAGCATTTGTTGTTGGTAGTTTTTATATCCTGGCCATTCTTTCTGAGATGAGATGGAATATCAGTGTGGTTTTAATTTGCATTTCTCTCATAATTAATGATGATGAACACTTTTTCATGTATTTATTTGCCATTCGTATTTCTTCATCTGAGAACTGTGTATTCATTTCAGATGCCTATTTTTGGATTGGGTCTTTGAATTTTGAGGGTCTAATTTTTTATGATTTTTTATAAGTTCTAGACAGAAGTCCTTTGTCTGATGGACAGTCCAGTAAGATTTTTTCCCAATTTGTGGTTTTTATTTTCACTCTGCTGGAAATTTCTTTCAACATGCAGAAACTTTTTAATAAGATATGGTCCCAGTTATTGATTCTGGGAAGTATCCCCTCTGTGGTTTGATTCTTGTTCATGAATTCCCTACCTACCCCTGTATCTTCAAGATTTTTACCTACTTTGTCTTCCAACAGATTTAGTGTTTCTGTTTTAATATTTAGATCTTTGATCCATTTAGATTTTATTTTAGTATGATAGACATGGGTCTAGTTTTAGTCTTCTGCATATGGATAGCCAATTTTTCCAGCACCATTTGTTAAAGAGATTGTCATTCTTCCAGCAAGCATGTTTGGCTCCTTTATCAAAGATAAGGTGGTTGAGTGAGTTTTTGGTTGTGGTTGTATCTTCCAATCTATTCCATTGATCTTCAGGTCTGTTTTTATTCCAGTACCATGTTGATTTTATTACAGTAGCTTTGTAGTAGAATTTCAAGTCAGGGATTATGATGCCTCCTGCCTTGCCTTTGCTGCTTAGAATTGCCTTTGCTGGGCTGGGGATTTAGCTCAGCGGCATGAGTGCTTGCCCTGCAAGCACAAGGTTGTAAGTTCAATCCCCGGTACCAATTAAAAAAAAAAAAAGAATTGCCTTTGCTATTCTAGGTCTCTTCTGGTTCCAGATTAATTTTAGGAGTGATTTCTCTAGATCTATGAGTTATGTTAGTGGTATTTTGATTGGGTTGAATCTGTATAGTAATTTGGGAGAATGGCCATTTTCACAATGTTTGTTCTTCCTATCCATGAACAAGAGATTTCTTTCCATTTTCTGAGGTCCTCTTCAATTTCCTTTTTCAGGGTATTATACTTTTCCCTGTATAGGTCTTTTACTTCTTTCGTGAGATTAATTCCTAAGTATTTAATTTTTTTGGATGCTAGTGTGAAGGGTGTGGCTTCTCTTATTTCTCTCTCAGTAGTTTGTTGTTAGTGTATAGTAATGCTATTGACTGTTGAGTATTGACTTTGTATCCAGCTACCTTGCTGAATTTATTTACTATATCTAGGAGTTTTTCAATGGAATTTTTTGGGTCTTCTATGTAAAGTATCATGTCATCTGCAAATAATAATTTAACTTCCTCTTTTCCTATCTTTACTCCTTTTATTTCTCTCTCATGTCTAATTGCTCTGGCTAGTATTTCCGGTACTATATTGAATAGGAGCGGTGATAGGGTACATCCTTGTCTTGTGCCTGATTTTAAGGTACGGGCTTTCAGGTTTTGGCCATTTAATATGATGCTGGCTGTTGGTTTGTCATAGATGGCCTTTATCATATTGAGGTAAAGATCATATATTCCAATTCTCTGTAAGTTTCTTATCATGAAGGAGTGTTGCACCTTATCAAAAGCTTTTCCTCCATCTATAGATATGATCATGTGGTTCTTACTTTTGGTTCTATTGATATGTTGGATTACATTTATTGATTTATGTATGTTGAACCATCCCTTCATTCCTGGGATGAATCCCACTTGGTCGTGGTGTATAATTTTCTTGATGATTTGCTGCATCTTGTTTGCTAATATTTTATTGAGAATTTTTTTCATCTGTGTTCATTAGGGAGATTGGCCTATAGTTTTCTTTTTTAGTTGGGTCTTTCTCAGGTGTTCGTATTAAAGTAATATTTGATTCCAAGAATGACTTAGGAAGAATTGCTTCCCTTTCAATTTCATGGAAGAGTTTCAGGAGTGTCAGAATTAAGTCTTCTTTGTATTTCTTGTAGAATTCCGCAGTGAATCCTTCTGGGTCTGGGCTCTTCTTTGTTGGCAAGGACTTAATTGCATTTTCAATTTCATTAATAGAAATTGGGTTATTCAGCAGTTTTACATCTTCCTGATCCAGCTTTGGTAGTTCATATGTATCTAGGAATCTGTCTATTTCTTCTGTGTTATCGAATCTGTGAGAGTAGACGTTTTCTAAATAGGTGTTGATAATCTTCTGTACTTCACCTGAGTCTGTAGTAATTTCACCTTTTTCATTCCTTATTGTATGAATTTGAGGTTTTTCTTTCCTTTTTTAAAATAAGGTTGGCTAGGGGCTTATCAATTTTATTCTTTCAAAGAACCAAGTCTTTGATTCATTGATTCTTTGAATTGTTTTCTTAGACTCTATTGCATTAATTTCTGCTCTGATCTTTGTAATTTTCTCCCTTCTTTTGGCTTTGGGCTTGACTTGCTCTTCTTTTTCTAGATGTTTGAGTTGTAGCATCAGGTTGTTTATTTGTGTTTGTTCTATCTTCCTGATGTGGGAACTCTGTGCAATATATTTTCCTCTGAGGACCTCTTTCATTGCATCCTACAAATTCTGGTAAGTTGTGTTTGTATTTTCATTTGCTTGTAGATATTGTTTAATTTCTTCTTTAATTTCCTCCATCACCCAATGATTTCTCAAGAGTGTATTATTCAGTTTTCATGTGTTTGTTAGGTTTTTGCAGTTGCTTTTATCGTTAATTTCTAATTTCATGGCACTATAATCTGCTAACATGCATCGGATAATTTCTTTTTTTTATTTGAAAGAGAATAAAACAAAAAGGGGCAGTACAGAGCAGATCAGGACAGGACAACATAGGCAACACAGTACTTTACATTAAGTCAACTGGACATCAACAGTACCTAACACCATATCTCTTACTCTGCTATAGTTGAGCATAGTTTCAAATACAATAATATCAAACATAACACAATACTATTAAGCCATACATACAGTGAAAGAATTACAGGGCTTTATGAACCGAATAACAGAAAATGATCAATGGGTACTATAATATCTCATTTTTGATAAAAAAGAAAATTGTTTGAACTATCACACATACTCAGAAGTCCTACCATGCTTTTTTTGTTCTACTACCATTGGTTCTATCTACCACATTGTGTCTCACTGGAATTTGAACATGTGTGATAGTTCAGGAGACGCTCTTGCTTCTGGTTTCCCCACCCTGGGGTGGCCTCAGCTCCCCAGACCACAGTCACTTTCCAGGGCGGCAGGCTGCTTACTGGTTGGCTCAGCGCCCTAAGTTCCAGCATGGTGCAGATATCAGGAGACACTCTTGCTTCTGGTTTCCCCTCCCTGGGGTGGCCGCAGCTCCCCAGAACACTGCATCGGATAATTTCAATTCTTTTGCATTTACTTAAATATGTTTTGTGGGCTGGTATATGGTCTATTTTAGAGAATGTCCCATGTACTACTGAGAAGAATGTATATTCTGATGTTGTTGGATGGAAAACTCTATATACATCTATCAAGTCCCTTTGTTCACAGGTGTGATTCAGTTCTGTTATTTCTTTGCTGATTTTCTGTCTAGTTGATCTGTCCCTTTGTTTCAATGGCATGTTAAAATCTCCTGTTATAATTGTATTATTGCTTATTTGATTTTTCATTTCTGTTAATATTTGCTTTGTATAGCTGGGTGCTCTGAAATTTGGTACATATATATTTAAGATTGTTATATCTTCCTCTTGAAGTTTTCCCCTAACTAGTATGTAGTGACCTTCTTATCTCTTTGGATCACTCTTGGTTTGAAGTTCACATTGTCTGCAAACAGAATAGCTATCCCTGCTTTTTTGGGGGGAGGGTCCTATTGCATGAAGTATTGTTTTGCTGCCTTTGACTTTCAGTCTATGGGTTTCCTTTTGGGTAAGATGGGCTCTTGTAGACAGCATATGGTTGGATGTTGTTCCTTGATCCATTCTGCCAGTCTGTTTCTTCTGATTGGTTAGTTGAGGCCATTTATGTTAATGGTTATAACTGTTATATATTGGTTTATTGTTGACATGTTATCTTTCTGCTGTTGTATCTTTAGCTTTCTATTCTGTTTACTTGTCTCCCTTGCTTGGTTGTTTTATCCTATGTGTATCTAGAATATCTTTTAGTATTCTTTGTAGGGTTGGTTTGGTGGTCATGAATTTTTTCAGCTGTTCTTTGTTATGGAAGTATTTTATTTCTCCATCCATTTTGAAGGACAGTTTTGCAGGTTACATCAGTCTGTGTTGGAAGTGGTTTTCCTTTAGGATCTAAAATACTTCACTCCATGCTCTTCTTGACTTCATTGTTTGTATTGAGAAGTCTGCTGTGATTCTGAGTGGTTTGCCTTTACAGGTGATCTGTCTTTTCTCTCTAACAGCTTTTAGTATTCTGTTCTTATGGTGGGTTTCTGGGATGGTGATTATTATGTGTCTGGGTGTAGTTTTATTTTGGTTATGGCTATTTGGAGTTCTATATGCTTCACTAATCCAAATGTCAATTTCCATTTTCATGTTTGGGAAGTTTTCAGCTATTTCTTCTGTAAATATCCTCTTGATATCATTTGGGCTGTCTTCTTCTTTTTCATTTACCCCTATTAATCTTATGTTATTTTTATTTGCATCATCTTGCAGCTGTTGAATTGTTATTTCCTGATTCTTTGTTATTTTTAAAAGATCTTTCCTTTCCTGTTCACTAGCTACAATCTTATCTTCAAGGTCTGAAATTCTACCTTCACTTTCGTTGAGGTGGTTTTGACAGCTTTCGATAGAATTTTTGATTTCCTGTATATCTCTTTGAATCTGCTTTATGTATCCTGTTTGTTTCTTTTAGCATTCATTTAGGGATTCTATCTGTTTGCTTTGTTCCTCTAATTTTTAAGCTGTGTCTTCATTAGATGTGTCCACTATTTCTTTCATATTTTTCTCATTTCTTGTTTTACCTGGGCAATTATTTCTAATTTGAGTTTCTCCACAGCTTCCCCTAGTTGCTTCTTTATTTCAGTTGATATCATTTCAGTCATTTTAGGTGTATGGCTTCTATTTTCTTCTATGTACATGGCTCCTAGGCTTTCTTGGGATGGGCTGGAGCTTTGAACCTGCCTTTTGGTCTTTCCTTTTGTAATTTTTCTTTATTTCCTTGGTTTGAGTGGTATTCCAAAGCTTCCTCTGGGTGTGTGGTGAATCACCTCCTGCACTCTCAGCTCCTGGAGCAGTCTCAGCTCCCCTGCAGGCATTGGCAATCTCCACTCCCCTGCAGACTCTTGGCTCCCTTAATTGAGAGGTGCAACCTGGGCATGGAAAACTGGGGCCAGCGGAACCCCTGGGCACAATCCCCTGTCCTAGGGGGTAGATATGAACTCTGACCCATAGCTTTCTAATAATTCCAACATGTCCCATACTCCTTTTAGGTAGAAATCTTCTTCAAAAGCTTAACTTCTCCTTTGCCTTCTCCCTCCATACAGCTCTAGTCTTCCAAACACCCTCACAGTGTGCCACAAAGCCATCCCTTCCTCTCTATTCTCTTCTGTTGATCCCATAGTATGGGATACTTCCAATCCCACCTACACTACCCATACCATGCCTATTTTAATTTGTCTTAGGGATCCTTTAATTTTTCCTTGCATCCCCCCATATCCCATAGCTCCCAAACATTTACAGGGACTTAAACCTATAATCAAGCATCTTTTAGACAATGGTTTTCTTAAACTTACCCATCCACCCTACAATACACCCATTCTCCTGGTCCTCAAGCCTAATGGCTTAGCTGTCTAGTACAAGACCTTAGGGTAATCAATGCTGTGGTTACCCCAATTCACCCAGTGGTGCCAAACCCTTATACCATGCTCCCTCATATCCCTCCCTCCACCACTCACTTTACATTCCTAGGTCTTAAAGATGCCTTTTTATTTTTTACCACCCCCTATACCCTGATTGTCAGGATTTCTTTGCATTTACATAGAGTGACCTAGATACTCTCAGGTCTCAACAACTTACTTGGACAGTGCTCCCTCAAGGGTTTAGAGACAGCCCTCATTTCTTTAGCCAAGCTCTTGCTGCTGACCTTGCAGTTCTCGTTCTCAAGCCCAGCACCCTGCTTCAATACATTGATGACTTTCTCTTGTGTTCTCCATCCCATAAGTTAGCCATACAGCAGTTAGCCAGTCTCCTTAATTTTCTCACCTGTCATGGGTACAGGGTTTCTACTGTTAAAACCAAAATAGCTTTCCCAAAAGTCTAGTATCCAGGTCTCTTACTCCTACCACTTGTTCCACCACTACAGATTGTAAGGTGATTCTTAGGGGTCTCCAGATGCCCACAACCAAACAACAGATTATATCTTTCATAGGTTTTGCTAATTTATTTCATCTCTGGATTCCTAACTTTGCAGCTCTAGCCCAACCCCTCTACAAAGCTTCTAAGGGCCCCTTATCAGAACCCCGAGAGCCCACCTTGTCCACACATGCCTCCTTTGATAAACTGAAAGAGGTTCTCCTAAGGGCTCCAACCCTTACCCTTCCTGACCCCACCCAACCCTTCACTGTACACTACCTCTCAGGGTCACAATACTATAGGTATACTAGGACACAAAAAGGGACCATCTTTCAAGCAGTAGCCTACTTGTCAAATCAGTTAGACAACACAGTAAAAGGATGAGCACCTTGTCTCTGAGCCCTCATGACTGCAGCCCTACTCCAGGAAGCTAAAAAGTTTACATTAGGGCAGTCTATTACAATACATGCACCTCATCATTTAAGTGAGATTATCTCACATAAGACACTCCCTACCCTGATGATCCCCTCTCACCTTCAAAAGGTATGTCTAGTCCTCTCTCAGGACCCTTCTATCTGTATTGCAACTAGTGGTTCACTTAATCTGGCAACTGTGCTTCCCACCTCAGAAGGCACCCTCACCATGAGGGTAGTGAGGTCTTACAGATAACACCCCCTCCTTTCCCTCACATTAGTAGCACAACTTTTTCATTAGCCTTTGACACATGGTTCATAGATGGCAGTTCAACAAACACAGGCAAGCAAAAGAGAGCAGGATATACAATAGTTAACCTGTCAACAGTCATAGAGACTAATCCATTGCCACGTGGGACATCTTCCTAGAGGGCAAAACCTATTGCCCTTATATGGGCTCTTATACTAGCAAAGGGCAAAGTCATAAATATATACACTTATTCAAAGTATACATTTAGCATTTTATACTCCCATGACACTATCTGGCAACAAAGGGATTTTATTAACACTCAGGGAACCCCCATCATTAATGTACTTCTTATCCTTAAACTCCTAGAAGCAACACAACTCCCAAAGCAAGCAGCAGTTATTTATTGTAGAGGACACCAGAATTCTGCATATCCCATTGCTCAAGGCAATGCCTTTGCAGATACACAAGCCAAGTTATCTGCACAAAGGCCTTATCCTTCTCATCTTCTCCCATTAGTCCCAAACACTCTACCTCAACCTAATTATTCACAAAAGCAACTACAATTACTTCATAAACCAAAACACTCAGAGATGGATTTTCCAGGGATCAAAACTTGTTCCCCCAGATCAGCAGGACTTAGACATCATCACTGACTTACACAACTGTTTCCCTGTAGGATCATAAGCCCTATACAGACTCTTAGCCCCAATAGTTACACATCCTCCTCTGAAGGGTATCAGTCTTCAAATTACTCACATTTGTCATCTCTGTGCTAGGACCTCTCCTCAGAGACACATAGCACCCCCTTCCCTTCCTACCCATCAATTTTATGGACACACCCCTGGTCAGGACTGGCAGATAAATTTTACACATATGCCCTGCCACAAAACTCTGAAATATCTTCTCACCTTTGTTTGTACTTTTTCAGGATAGATAAAAGTCTTTCCCATAACCAAGGAGACTGCTGATGTAGTTAACTAAAGTTCTGTTACAAGAAATCATCACAAGGTTTGGTCTACCTCAGAGTATTCAGTCAGATAATGGTCCAGCCTTTATTTACCAAATCACTCAACAGGTATCCTTAAGCTTACACATCACCTGGTGCTTACACGTTTCATACTATCCACAATCTTCAGGAAAAATAAAAAGGCAAATGGACTTGTTAAAATCACACCTCACAAAACTCATTTTAGAAATACACCAACCCTGGCCTCAACTTCTGCTCCTAACCTTAACCAAGCTCAGGGCACTTCCCTTGGCTTCTACATTTTTAAGATCTTTTAAACTCATGTATGGCCAACTGTTCCTACTCCACAATCTTCCTACCCTCCAAAGTCTCCCTCCTCTTGCTGACTACATCCCAATCCTCTCCTTCCTCTGACACTTGTTATGACAACATGCTGATCTCTGCCTTCCCCAACCCCGTGATGGGACCAAACCAGATCCTCCTATATCCCCAGAAGATCTAATTTATCTCAAATCTTCTAAATCCACAAGACTATAACCAAGGTGGAGTGGCCCATACCTTTTTTTC
>PVJX010048037.1:0-11638 GCA_004027295.1 Dolichotis patagonum
TACTACTGGCCCTATTTAGCCACTGTACACCTCTATTTTAGGGGCATCCTCACCACACTGACTGGAGCCAGCTGAGGTCTTCTGTTTCAGTGAGGCAGTCACTTAATCTCCCTTCAAGCTAGCACCGATAACCCGCTGTAGTCCAAGTTTCCTCTGGGAGCAGAGTCCAAGTTTGCCCCGTGAGCTGGGATTCTGCTGGGACAATGGGTGGTAAGGGCCCAGGGGTGGAATTCGGGTCCTGCTCACTGCCTGACAAGTGCCTGTTTTAGCTTTCCAGTCACTCGAATCTTTTATTTTAAAAAATTCTTTTTTGTTTTTGTTTTTTGAGACAGGGTTTTACTATACCAATTTAGGCTGGCTGTGAACTCAATTCACTATGTACTATGTATGTATCCCAGGCTGACCATGAACTTGGCGGCAATCCTTTGGCCTCAGTCTCCCTCCTCAGTGCTAGGAGTACAGGCATGTGATACTGTGACCAGCAGGACTCTCTTCTTTCTTTGTACCAGGAATCGAACTCTGACTGTGCACTTGTAAGGCAGGCACTTTTTTTTTTTTTTTTTTTGTACTGGGGATCGAACTCACGACCTCGCGCTTGCCAGGCAGGCGCTTAAGCCACTGAGCTAAATCCCTGGCATCTAGCAGAACTCAAAGCAGTCGGTATTTTCCCTTAAGTGCCTCAAAATATTTTTTTCCCTTCTTTTTGGCAATGCCAGGAATGGAACCCAGGGCTTCACACATGTTGGTAAGTACTCTACCACTGACCTGTATTTCCAGCCTAGTTTTTCCCTAATACTGGGGTTTGAACCTAGGGTGCTCAACCACTAAACTATACTCTCAACCTTTTTTAAATTTTGTTTTGTTTTTTGTTTTTTGAGACAGGCTGTTGCTAGGAAGTGCAGGCTGACACTGAACTCACTATGTGGCCCAGGCTGGCCTCAGACTCACAGGTATCCTCCTGCCTCAGCCTCCTTATTGATGGCTGGGATTGCTGGGGCATGCAACCACACTGGCTAAACCCTTTTATGTTTTGAAACAGGGCCTCACAAGGTGCGAGGATGGAACAAGGGAACTTACAATCCTGCCTCAGCCTCCAGAGAAGCTAGGGTTTACATGTGTGTGTCATCATGCCTGGCTGTACTTTTTTTTTTTCACTGAAGTGAGATTCCTATATAAAATTAACCATTTCAAAGTGAACAATTACCACATTCAAAATGTTGTGCAACCACCACCTCTAGCTGGTTTCAAAATTTCTGTGTTATGCTAAAGGAACCACTGTACCTATCAAGAGTCACTCTCCTTAAAATACCTTTAATGTTCTGGTTCCTCCTCTGCCGGGGCGGGGCTGCCTCACTGTCCGGCTGCGGAGATGCAGCTCCCACCTGTCTGTGATTTACACAGGTTCCTGGGTAGCATCGCTGCAGGAGTCCCCACTCACATGGATGCAATGTGACAGGTGGACTCCATGCAGGTGACCCTACTGGGAGACTGGCTGGCTTCCCAGTGGCAGTGGCTTCTGTACTATCTCAGGCCCCTCAGGTCTCTGGAACGGGTAGCCAGGCCCTGGCCTCTGTGGCCAGGACAAACCTGACCATGCACACGCCCCGCCTCTGCCCAGGCTACCCTGTTCCCGTGGGACCTGATGCAGCCTGCAATTTCAACCTGAGGAGCACTCCCTCCCGGCGGCCACCTCCCCTCCCTGTGTAGGCGGGTCCTGTCCTGTGTGCCGGTTCCCAGGGCCTCGGTCTGGCAAGGCGCCCCAGTCGGGCTTGGGAAGTTAAACCAGACCTCAGGGTTGGGGTGTGATTCTGGGAACCCCAGAACTTAAGACTCGAACCCCTCCAGGCTGGCCTGCTTGGGCGGATGGGGGAAAGAGTGGAGGCGGCATGTGAGGCGTGGAGGGTGAGGGTGGTGGGACCGGGTGGAATGTTTGGTGGTAGGAGGTGGAGGCCAGAAGCCACCAAATGTGTTCCCAGGACTTCTCAGGCTCTTTTACTTAAAACAATAAATAGCTTGGTCAAAATAAATAGCCATGGGGGTATAGCTCAGTGGTAGAGCATTTGACTGCAAAATAAATAGTCGATTACATATAAATGCACCTGGTTTACTAGGAGGGCTGTGAAAAACAGCTCACGGCTTCCAGCAGGATTGTGATTGTCCTACTGGAGGGAGAGAGTTGAAACTCCATGGGGAGTCTTTCTGGAAAGGAATCTGCTTTTTGAAATGGAAATACTGACAAGACAATGTACCCCAGCCTTTAGGGGACTTTTCGAGGTGGTTATCTATAAACGCCCTGAGGGACTAATATGGAGACTGGCTACAGATGTGTGACCCTGAGGTCTAGGGGAGCCAGTGACCTTCCTTCAGCCTGGGGTCTGCAAGGCTCGTAAATTATCAGAAGCAGGGCCTGGGATATAGCTTGGAGAGCCTGCTTTGCATCATGGAGAAGGCCCTGGGTTCCATCAGCACCGCACAAGCACACGCACACACCCAGAACCTCTTTTTCAGCTTTCTGCCAACTTAGGATCCCTTTCCCTCTCTGGGCCTGAACCTTAAAGAGGAAAGAAAACAATGAAGTCCGGAGGAGAGCAGTCAGCCTCCTCTCTGGATAGCACCTGAAGCCCAGGCTAAGGGTCCCCCATTTCCCAGGCCAGCACATGCCCGAATAGGGGGGCAAGGGGCCAGGAGTCAGCAGGCCTAGGGTCAATGCTGTTTGACCAGTGAGGCAGAACAGGGTTCAGGACTGTGGTCTGTCACAGTCTCCAGGAAGCGTAACATGTCTTGGAAGCCTAATGTTTTTAATTATAAATAGTGTGATTTTGGATTCTGTTATAAATTGTATTATTATAGACAGCTAAGTTAGGTAGAAAGATTATAGGCAACCAGATAGTGTCAGGTCCTGGAAAGAGTCAGGATAAATGGTAAAAATGCACAGTTGGAGGCCAGGCCTCAAGATAACAACAAAGGGACCAGACCAGTAAACTGCCTACGGGTGAGATAAGGGACCTCACCTCCTCAGGTGAGCCAACACTAGTCTAATAAAGCGTAGATAGGCATCAGTCACGCCAGTGGGCTACCAAGGCCCCCTGTCCATCAGCTTCCTGGGCTCTTCCTTCTTTCCACAGAGCTTGCTACTTGCTTCCCTATTGGGTCCCGCTGACCTAAGCGACCACACGTACAATCTGATTGGTTGATCATAGCCGTAACCCATGGGTACCCACATGGTTGAGAGCTATAAAACTTCCTCTAAGAAGTAGGGTCCTGGGCAACCCACTTTCTGGGCATCCCTTCCTGTCCTTCTCAGGCAAGAGCTTTCTATCCTTCCATAAATGTTTTCCACTGGTCGTGCGCGCGCGCGGGCGCGCGCGCGGGGGGAGGGGTATTTCCTACTCCTGGCTCCTAGAATTCATTCTTTTATTTTAGAGAGCACGAAGTCAGTGTGTTTGACATCTAACAGGTTGGGAAGGAAAATATTTCCCTTGTATCCTATTTGGAGGTTCTGATATCATCACTGTATCAGTATTTGTGTTAATTCTGCTAGCAAATTTTTCAGTTAACTACTTGCTATCCAGCGCTATGGCGCATGCCTGTAATCCCAGCATTCTGGGAAGCTGAAGTAGGAGAATTGCAAGTCTAAGCTTAGCCTGAGCAATTTAGTGATTTAGAGAGACCCTACCTCAAAACTTTAAAAAAAAATTTTTAAGGGGCTGGGAAATAAAAGGTGGGGGTGTTGGGGGTGTAGCTTAGTGTAAAGGTCCTAGGTTCAATCCTCAGTACCAATTTTTTTTTAATCTCTCCCTCAAAAAAAATACTAATAAGAAAGACACATTCTGTTTATCCTGTGGCTTCATGGGGTGTTGATTTTTTTTTGGAGGGTGTTGATTTTCATAACCCAGTTTTGAAAACTCAGAACTAGAGAATCTCAAAGGCCTCTTCAACCTCCACAAAGATCATAGCGAAAGGAAAAGATATCACAAGTTCTGTGGAGCTGCTTTCCCCAAAATCCCAGGCCAAAGAAAAGAAGAAAAAATGGCCAGGCCAGGCCTGCAGGGAGTCCAAGGCCTGCCAAAGAAGAGGCCACCACTGGTTGAGGCATGTCAGTGAGGCAGCCCTTTGAGGGTTCCCAGGTGTCACCTATCAAAGGGGAAGCCAGGATGGGGTGGCTTTGTAGCTGGAGAGTGTGTGTGTATTGGGAAGGGAAAGGACTATCAGCTGTCACTCTGTGTGTGGGCAATCTTGATCCAGGCTCCCCATCTGCCTGGACAGCAAAATGAGCTCACCTTCTCTGCTTTTTTCAGAGCAGGAAAGAGATGGGGTGGGGGGAGACGACAGGCTGCCCAGAGTCTGGGTGTCCCAGGCACTGGTTGAGTGGGGCTTGATTTTGATACTTAGGCACAAATGTTGCTTTGTTACTGCCTGACTTGTTCTGTTTGAATAGAATGAGGGTCTTTGCCTATCACCCTGAAGCATTTCTTCCAGCCCCACTCCCCACTTTAGGGACAAGGCCAAGAGCCCCCCCCCAACACACATACCCAGTGCCAGGTCAGGTAGCCTTAGGACATGTAGTGAAGACTTACGAAGCTCAGGGACTTCCTTTCCCACCGCTGGAACCCCTTTCTCACTCTGCCAAGCCTTGAACCTCACCCCAAAGTGCATTTTTTTTTTTTTTTTTTTTTTGGTACCGGGGATCGAACTCATGACCTCGCACTTGCCAGGCAGGCACTTAAGCCACTGAGCTAAATCCCCAGCCCAAAGTGCATTTTTATATCCAGGGGCTTTAATAGTCAAAGGTTTGGGAAATGCTGGTCTACACAAAAGGCAGGTTAAAAAAAAAAAAAGGCAGATGCCAGGGTCTCTGCATTCTGGACGGGTTTAAGAATTAAGACAGGCAATGGGAGCTCCAGCTCTATGCAGGGATTTTGCCACTTTCTCAAAAAGATCCTTGACCCATATGGAGCGCCTCATGATGTAAAACACACCTTGGGATCTTCTGTACTCCTGTCACTAATATTTGTATAACATCTGTAAGTAGGTCTGGTGTCGTCAATGTCCCCTTACAGGAAAGAACTGAAGTTCAGACAGGCACAGTGATTTGCTGAAAGTCTCAGCCATTCGAAGATGGCTCACATCCTTCCTGTAGGCTACCAATACTTTGGTGAGTTGCAAGCCAACAGGAACTGCAAAGGCTGCAAGAAGAGGGTGGATGTTGAGTGGGGTGCAGAACAGGTGATGGGAAACCTGCAGTCCTGTGGAGCTGTTGACACAAGAACTTTCTCTGGAGTTGGCCAGTGCTTTATCTGATTTGGTCCTCCCTTCCTCCTCCTATAGAAGTAGCAGGCCCGGCAGTGCTGACTCAAACGATAAGGCAGCTGCAGCCCAGGGGCTTTCCCTAGGGCTAGACACCCTCGGTCCCAGAAATGACAGTGACTCTGTCGCCCCACCCCCCTTCCCGAGCTTCGGTGTCCCCCAAGAAAAGCTTTTCTGGGAGGCACCTGGAGCATAAGGGCCCTTCCTAGCTCACTCTAGTTGTGCCACTTCTAACCCACAGTGGGACAGTCTTTGGCATACGCGCCACAGTGTCACTGGGGAATGTATTTATATATTTAAAAAAACACGCAGAGCAATGAAAAGTTATGGGAAAGGCCGAGCGCACTGGAGCTTGGCCGCCTCCCCAGGTCTGCAGCGGGGTGGGGGATGGGGGAGAGGGAAGAGCCCAGCTCCCTCCCCTCCCCCCACAGCCGAGGTGCGCCCACCAGGGTGCCCGGTCACCGAGGCGACAGATGCTGAGCAGCTGACTTGAGGGGGTTTCTCCCCCCACCGATCCCCTCGCTGCTGGGAGGAAGCGAGGACGTGACTTGGAGAACGCGCATCTGACCAGATGAGAGAAGGATGGAGAGAGGCGTAGACGGAGAAGGGCGTGGTTTGCCTTGGCCCCGCCCACCCGCGAGAGTCTGGAGGCTCCTACCCCCGCCCGGGCGGAGATGCTGAGCTCAGCGCTTTCCGCGAGGCTTGCCGAATGGGGGCGGGGCGGGGCGGACGCCGGTCTGGAGGGGGAGGGGGGCTCCCTGAGGCTGTCAGACGGGGACCTGGCAACAAAGCAGTCTCTGTGGAGGTGGGGGAGGCCTCCTGGGTGAATGCCAAACCCGGGGAGGGGGGGAACGTCTGAGTCACACCCTAAACCCTGATTTAGCCGGGAAGAACCCATGTCAGAGAGGCCAACCCCCAGGGGTGCGCTCTGACCCCGGAATTCACAGGGCTGCCTGTGTGGGGCTGCAGTCCGGAGCGGCCTGGTCTTCTCCAGCTCGAGCAGCCCTCGACTTGGATTTAAAACAAACTTGCAAAGAGCAGGGCGAGATTGGCTTAGGAGGGGAAGCAAGCAAACCTTTTGTCCCCACCAGGTGCAAATGGTTAGCCAGGCCGAGCGGGTGGGCGGCTATTTTTGAGCTGACCTACATACCTACTTGCCTCTGTCTTTTTATTGTCACACACGGTCATTATGCGAGCTTTTCTTTCGTGCCCCTACAGCTGCGGTGTTTGCTGAGGGCTGCACAATAAGGCGCGTTGCCGCACCCATCCCGGAAGTTTTGAAGAGTGTGTGGCCTGGGCAGCAGGGCCATCAGCAGGCCTGCAGGGGCTTCCCCAAGCGCTTCTCTTGGAGCAGGGAAGCCGGGCCCTAATGCCAGCTCCACAGCTCCACCTCCGTTCTCTCCCTGGAGGCAGAGGAGACTCAAATTTTTAATTTAAAAGTTTTTTCCGGTACTGAGAATCACATCCTCGGTCTCTTTTTCTAAAATTCTAAAATTTTTATTTTGAGATAGGATGTTTTTGAGACAGGGTCTCACTACATAGTGCAGTCTGGCCTTGAACTTGCTTATGCAGCCCAGGCCACCATGGGCTGGAACTCACAGCAATCCTTCTGCAGTCCCTAAAATGGCCAGAATGGCCTTAAACTTGAGGTTCTCCTGCCTCAGCCTCTCTGAGTGCTGGGATCACAGCTGTATACCACCATGCCTGTGGAGCCTCAGATTTGGTGAGTGTTCCTGGGTTTGGCTAAGTGAGGCCTAGCGTTTCAGGCCTTGCTAAGGTTGATCTGTCCTGAGATGTGTTGTGAGCAGAGCTGCTTTGGGATTTACTGCTCTGACTGTGTAGGCCCCCTCTTCCTTTAAGTAGAAACCAGGAGAGCTGGCAAGTTTCTGTTTATTTTACCTTTGCTCAGCCTCTCTAGGGCCTCCCTCCTCAAACCTTTTTAATAGCTCCCCATTGCCTCTGGAGCAAGTCTGGCTGCTGCTCAGCCCTGAAAGCCTGGAGGCAGGCCCTGGCCTATCTGTAGCTTCATCTCCCTCCCACAGCCCAGGAGGGGGAAATCACAGATGGTTCTAATTACCTTGCAAAAGCTCTTAAAGTTTCCATAAAGTACAGCATGCCTGACTTTGTGTACACAACTTTACACAGTAATATATGTATGTAGATGTGCAAAATATACACAACCACATAAGGAGGACCATAAAGAGGACACCAGCAAGTGTAAGCATATAATTTACAGCATGTAATCCCACTGAAGAGAGGCAGACACGGACCTGGAAGGAGAGTGTGGGAGGCCGTGGGTCTCTGTCCTCTCTCCTCTGTGTCCCTCATGAGCCTCTCTGCCCTTGAGGAGCCAAGGTCTGCACACAGTAACCTGCTGTCCGCACTGAGTTCCTCTCTCAGCTGATACTGAAGAGTGGGCTGTACCCGGTTCCCTTTGCCCTGTGAGATGCCACTGCCAACCCCATGGTCTCCGTTCCCTTCTAGCTTGTTCCACGCTTCACACCCCACAGCTGCAGATTCCACTAAGTACAGATCCAAAAAAATCCAGACACAAAAATCACATCTGTAAGCGTGAGGTTGTGAGTTCGATCCCCGGTACCAAAAAAAAAAAAACAAACCTGACAAAAATCACATCTGTGCTGTGGAGACCCACGTAGTTTTCTCCCCCTTGTTCCTAAACAACACCGTGTGACATCTATTTCCCTAGCATTTATGTTGCATTGGGTATCCTAAGGAATCGGGAGAGGATTTGAAGTGTATGTGCTGAACTGGGCATGGTGGTGCACCCCTGTAGTTCCAGCACTCGGGAGGTTGAAGCAGGAGGATTGCTGCAAGTTTGAGGCTACCCTGGGCTGCATAGTGAGTTTGAAGTCAGCCTGAGCCACATAGCGAGACCCTATCTCAAAAAAAAAAAAAAAAAAAAAAAGTATATGGGCCAATAGGCATAAGTTATACAGCCCACTTTTTATTTTGTGAGCCCACATATATATATATATATTTTTTTTTTTTGGTACCGGGGATTGAACTCACAACCTTGTGCTTGCCAGGCAGGCGCTTAAGCCACTGAGCTAAATCCCCGGCCCGAGCCCACATATTTTACTTATTTATTTTCTTGTCTTTTTGAGACAGGGTCTCACTATGTGGCTCAGGCTGGCTTTGGGCTCACTTTGTAGCCCAGGCTGGTCTCAAACTTGCAATGATCCACCTGCCTCAGCCTCCCAAGTGCTGGGATTACAGCAGTGTGCCGCCATGCCCAGCCTTTGCCCACATATTTTAAAATTTTTAACACCTCTCCACTCATGCCACATGCCCAGGAACAGTGTCAGATGCATGTAGTAAATGTACAACAAGTATTTGGCCCAGATTTTTTTCTTCCCCCTTTGGTACTGGGGATTGAATTTATGGCCTGGTGCTTGCCAGGCAGGTGCTTACACCACTGAGCTACCCACCCCCCCGGCTTTGGCCCAGAATTGACCAGAACTGGAGCCCATCATGATTCAAGATCAAAGTGGAATCAGCATTGACCTTTCCCAGGCACTGGGGAACTAACCAGTTCCTCTAAACTGGGAGAGCATTTATTATAGTCCCAGAAAGTTATAACTGCAAGGGGGATTTCCCTTGTTCCCTGCAGGAGACCAAAGGGGAAGTGGGTTGAGCAGAACAGCATCCCACAATCAGCTGGCTTTTCTCCAGTGCACCTCATTGGCTTGAATTTTCCATCCTCCTGCCTCAGCCTCCCCCCTCACAGTGACCAGGGAGCTGTTTTCTTTCAGAGCATTCACTCCAATTGTAATTATTACAAATGTATTCATCTGTGCATGTTTAATGCCGGAATTTTCCCACTTCACTGTGAGTTCCAAGAGGCCAAGATCTCTTTCATTCTGGGTCTCCCAGTGCCCAGCCCAGTGTTCCCAGTAAATTAAATATGAGGAAAAGATGGAAAGAGTAAGAGCCGGTGTGGCAGTGCACTCTGTAATCTTGGCATTTAGGAGGCTGAGGCAGGAGATCACTGTGAGTTCCAGGCTAGTCTGAACTACATAGCAAGAAGGTTTCAAAAAACCAAAAGAGAGGGGTTGGGGATTTAGCTCAGTGGCATAAGCACCTGCCTTGCAAGTGCACAGTCCTGAGTTTGATCCCCGGTACAAAAACAAAACAAAACAACAACAACAACAAAAACCCAAAAGGGAGAGGGAGGGAGGGAGGAAGGGAGGGAGGGAGAGAGAGAGAGAGAGAATCTGTGCAGCCTGACAACATTAAAAGCTAGTAAGGGACCATGACACAGGAAAGGTGGTGGTGACAAGGCAGACGAGGACTGGGATCTAACTGGTGTGGAAAGCAGATTGGAGGGCCACCTGGGAACCCACCTGCAGGGTGATGATTGGAGACCAGCCCCACAAAGCACAGCACACCACAATAATGGCTGCCTATGTGGGTGCTAGAGAGGAAGAGAGGTGGGGTTGGAGCTCCGGAGCAGAGCGCTCACCTAGCCTGCAGGACCTGGGTTCCATCTCAGCACCTCAAGAAAGGGAAGGAGGTGGCCCACACCTTGAATCCCAACATTCACGAGGCTGAGGCAGGAAAATCGCCATGAATTAAGAGGCCAGCCTGGGCTACACAGTTCAAGGCCCGCCTAAACTATGTAGCGAGTCCCTGTCTCAAAAAACAAAACTCCCCAAAAGAACCATTCCGGGGTGGGGGACAGTGACAGATTGACAGACTGCAGGGATGGTGGCATGGGGGGGACAGATGTGGGAAGAGGCACTCACTGTGCAGCACTGGGGACAGCTCCCTCAAGGAGTCTGATCTCCACTGCGTCAGGGTCCCTGGGCTGGAACCTGACGTTTGGGGAAGAAAGGAGGAAGGGAAGAGACCGGCCTTTAGGACCCCACGGCCCCGCGGCCCGCAGCATCCCGGGTACAGAGCGTCCTGTCCCGGCCGCTGGGAAACAAACACTGGGCGCTGGGGCGGGTGGGGGAGGGGAGGGAGGGGAGGGAGGGGAGCAAAGGCCAGGGCTTGGCGCCCCCTACAGACCCCGCCCCTCCCGGGCCCCGGCGGGGCGAGGCGGGGGAGCTGGCGGCTGTGGCGACGGCGGGCCCGGAGGAACAGGGAGCCCCGCGGAGCCCACAGAGCCGAGCCATGCGAGGATCTCCCGAATGCTTGCTCACCGCCCTGCTGTGCCCCTCCGGGCGGGCGGAGCTGGCCGAGGGCCAGCGGGGGGACGTGCCTGGAGTCAGGTCTCCGAGGTGCCCCTGCAGAGAGCCCTCGTGAGTGGCAGCCACAGCGTCGTTGTCACAAGTGTCCCCTGAACCTACAGTAATCCCAGCACGGAGGCTGAGGCAGGAGAATCGCCCCGAGTCTGAGTCCAGCCCGCCCTACGTAGTGAGTTTGAAGCCAGCTTGAACTACATAGCGAGGTCCTGTCTCCAAAAAACAAAACAACAACAAAGCAAATAAGAAACTGAGGTTCAGGAGGGGGCCGGCCACCTGGTGAGGAAATGTTAAAACGGACTTGAACCTGGGTGTGCCTGCGTCCCACATATAATTTGGTTGCTTGGAGTTCAGAACACATTTTCCCATGGAAATCGAGCTGTAAGTGGTGGTTTGGCGGCTGCCATGGCCTCGCTCACCCAGGGCACAGCCGCGATTAATTCTATGTTTCTGCGTGGTGATGGATGAATCAGGCTTCTGTGGGCCGCCTGGAAGCCATGGAGAGGGAGCCCAGGGCAGGGCAGGGCGCGCAGGCTGGGATCCCTTCCCCTCCTGTAGCAGGCAGATCCGCGGACTCAGGGTCTGCGCCGGCCAGAAGCTCGGGCGGGCTTGGTGTGTGAGGCAGGCAGCATTACCTCACTGAGAGCATATGCTAGTTTTCAGACTCTGAAGATGGCAGCCTTCTTTCTTTCTGTTTGTTGTTTTGCTTTGTTTTGTTAAGACAGGGTCTCGCTATGTAGTTCAGTAGCCTTGAAGTCACTGAAATCCTCCTGCCTCAGCCTCCTGAGTCCTTGCATCACTGCTGTGCACCACCACACACCGTCTTGTGCTACCTCTCAGCTCTACATGTAGAGTCATCTTTCTTTCTTTTGGTACTGGGAATTGAACCCAGAGCAGGCACTTCACCACTGAGCTACATTCCCAGCCTGTAGAGGCATTTTTTATTGTCTTCTGTTGGGATAGATCATGAGAGGCAAGGTCCAGGGCTTGTTTTTCCTAACTTGGCTTCTGCCTAGGAAGTGAGTGAGGACTACTCAGAGTTAGGAAGGCTTCTTCTTCCTCCTCGTCCTCCTCTTCTTCTTCCTCTTCCTCCTCCTCTTCTTTCTTCTTTCTTCTTCTTCTTC
>PVJX010048038.1:0-11632 GCA_004027295.1 Dolichotis patagonum
TATTCATATCAGTGGAAGAATGGATATCAGGAAAGGAAGACAACCTTCAATGCATCCACATGGAAGTAGAATATTGTTTCATGATTCAGCTGATGTTATGCCTCTCAGGAAGAAAGCAGAATGTGTTTCATTTACACTCAGAGATTGACAGGTATGTCCTTAAAATTTGGACTGTACAATCTCCTGGCCTATGTGCATTGGTGAGCTATTGAAATGGGGAAGAGTAACATGACTGACTGTAAAATTTATACTAAAAACACTCAGTTAATGAAAAACCTTCCTCAGAAGAAAATCACACAGCTATGAAAATTAGAAGAAACTGAAATCTAGGAAGATGTGAATTAAACAAGAAAACATTTATTTGAAACACAATACAAAGATTTTACATATAGTTAAGATCTATAAGTGCAAATCTAAAATTTAAAACTTATTTGACTCAGAAGCAATACTAAACAGAAAAGAAAATCTGTCACAAATCACATTTGTGACAATCACCAAACAATATTAAATTTTGGAAGTACAAAATAGATTTATTATGTCACCACTCAGTCCTAAATTCCACAAAGTCCGGGATTACCATGCATACAGGATGCAGCTTGTACTATGCAATAAGGACAGTGCAAAGTGAGGCCACTCACACAGTACAAAGTAAGGCCATTCTTCAAACTCCCTTACCAGATGAAAATTAATTCACAGCCATTTACAAATCACAACTTTGTACCAGGGATATATCCTAGTGGTATAAGCACCTGACTGACATGTGTAAGGTTGTGAGGTTAATTTACAAAACCAAAAAGAAACAAACTGAACACACCTTTGATTACTTCAACAATGAAAGAAGAATGTTATTTTAAAAAGCCTAAAAACATTCCATATTTGTGAGCAAGGAAAATTTTCAAATAAAAAACATGAAAATATTTAAATTTCAACATTCATATTAATGGATGACTCATAGAGAATAACAAATGGACCTCAAGAAAGGAAGACAACCTTCAGTGCATCCACATGGAAGGAAAATATTGTTTCATAATTCAGCTGATGCTATGCCTCTTGGGAAGAAAGTGCAATGTGTATCATTTACATTCAGAGAGAGACAGGTATATCCTCAAAAATCTAATCTGTACAGTCTCCTCATGTATGTGCATTGGTGAACTACTGAAATGGGAAAGAGTAACATGAATGACTGTGCAATTATTCTAAAAAACGCTCAGTTAATGAAAAATCTTGGTCAGAAGAAAATCAAGCAGAAAAGAAAATTAGAAGAAATTGAAATCTGTGAAGATGGGAAGTAAGCTAGCAAACATTTAATGGGAACACAATACAAAGATTTTACATACAGAGTTAAGATCAATGGGCACAAACCTAAAAATAAATGAAAACAATTTTCTCTTGGGTAACAGGGATAGAACTCATGACCTCACACTTGTCAGACAGGCACTTATGCCATTGAGTTATATCCCCAGCTCAGAAAAATATATTTGAATCAGGATAAATACTGAAAAGAAAATAAAATCTAAATCATTCATGAAAATCACCAAACAATATTAAAATGTAGAAAAACAAAGTAATTACATTTATTAAATCAACACTCAGCTCCAAAATTCCACAAACTCCTTTAGTATGGAGCTGATGAAAATCCACAGACAAGTGACTTCTTTCTAATGTCTAGAGCATACTTTTTGCTATGAATCCTGAGAATACTAATGATTCTTTTCAAATGAAATTAAAGGGTTAACAACTGTGACCAAGAGACTAAACAAGAAAGTACTTTGGCCTTTATTCACATACCAGTCCTTGAGAACAATAGGAGAAATGACTAAATTGAAAAATAGCACAAAATATCAAAAAATATTTCTCTGTGAAATTTCTATTGTAGTTCCTGCAAACTTAAAGGGAAGAAGCTAAAAGAACAGTCTCTATGAAAAAACACACATTGTAAAATTTGGAAATTTTTCAAGTTAATGGTGTCATCAATAATGCAATAATACCTTCTAACTTGAAGGGATTTTATCATGTGGTTACTTTCATTCCTTACCTAAGACCCAATCGTGAAACTTTCTGAATACAACTGGGACATTTTCATTGTTATCACTAAATCTGAAAAAAAATCTTCTGAGAATATGGTTTTGTTTAAATTATTAAAACAATAAACTGCAATATAGATGTTTATTGATTTATATCAGTTTATCAGTTTATGTATTCAGACATGAAATGATGAGCCAGTTTCCATATTAGGTAGTGATAACCAAACACTTGCACTTACACTTACACTTGCAAATATCAATGCAACAAATCCACAGCTAACAGTCATGAAATGCTAAATTCACAAAAGGAGAACAGGTCATCCTATCATGAGAGCAGGTCACATTATCAAGAGAACAGTTCAGATTAAGAGGGACTGAGAGAACAGTGTCAGTGCTGATTAAAGCTAGACATCTAGGTAATGGGCAAATGCTCTCAGCACCTGGAGAGCAGTGGTTATTATGTGGACACTGATGAGGATAGATTAAATAGAAAGCTATGCAAATGAAATAACTGTGTACACTGATTCAACAAAGTCTACTGAAACTACATTAGCAGGGCTATATTCAACGTGTACAATCAGCAGTTCTATAAAACAGATATCTTTCCTTAATACATAGCCAACTTCACAGAGAATCCAACTACATAAACAGAAACAGGATTGCAAGAGAAAAATCAGTCATTGAAATGTATATATTTAATAATTCAAAACAACTCTATCAGTGGTTGAGAGATCAAGAAGGCAAAGCAATCTGTAAAGTCACACATAAAGTCAACATGTTAACAATTCAAAGCAATATATCAGATGGGTTCTATTCACTGTTTTATGACAGAAAGAAATATCACACTGTCCTCACAACAAACCCAGAAGTATTCACACATGGGGTCCAGGTTCAGAGCAACAATACAGAATATAACATTCAGTGAAGTGGAAGTCATGCAAAGCAGGCTCTAACACAATACTGGGATGAAATTAGGAATGAAAAGTAGAAACAAACTAAGAATACTCTTAGATTGACAGATGAAATCAGAAATTATAAATGACACCTTTCAAAACACAGCTTAAATAATTGAGGATTTCTCAGTTCATGTCAATGAATGTATATTTTGAATTATTTCAGTTACTTGAAATTGATGCCTCAAAACATATTTAAAACAGTGAATGTAGGTACTGGAAAAGAACAAAGACTTCAATTTCAGAACATTAGAGGACACAGGGCGGAGGGAAGCTCATCAGTGTGGCTGTGAGCTGAGTACATGGTATCACTGTGCATCATGGTCTTTGGGAAGTCTAAGACTAGGATCAGCACTGCCCATAATAGGCTCATCCTTGAGTCTCTGGAAGCTGAGTTCCCAGAGAGAAGTAGAGAAAACTGCTGCAATATAAAAATGCTAATCACTCCACAGAAAACAGGATATTTCATGGTTATATATTTGTGTGGATTCTAAACAACAATAGAGAAGAAGCTCTGAAAAGTATTAAAGGCATTATTAAGTAACTCATTCAATTAAATGCATTAAACTCTACAGGAAAATCATCCTAAAATGAATTCAATGGACACAGACAAGACACAAAAATAAAATAAAATAAAATTTGCAGAGAATAAGTTGGAATGTGTACAAATATATTCACTTTCAAATAACAGTATATAGGTGAAAAATTAAAATCCCAACAAAAATTTAATTGATTTTTAAAGATAACATACCACAGACAGTATCTCTGGATTGAAATACAGATTTGTGCCATGTAAATATGCATCAGGTATAAACAAGTGATTGTAAATTATGAATATTATACCACATGCAATTCCCATGAACATAAATTCAAAAATGTCAAAACCACCTAAGAAAAACCTGTAAAAAGCACAAAGTGCATCATATAGCATGTCCTTTAGCATGTCCAGTAACTGACAATGAATTATAATAATTACATGACTGGTGGTGCTTCTCTCTCTGCACTCAGAAAAAATTCATTTACAAGGCCAAGGATATAGCTCATCAGAAAAGTGCCAGCCTGGCAATGTGAGATTGTGAGTTTGATACCCATTTTTAGAAAATTGCATGTACAAGTGAATTGTCTACTTCAAAGTGATCAGTTTGAGGGTTTAATAGGCAGGTGTAAGGCAACTTTGCAAGTTGTGCTTTACCGCATTATATTACCTTCCATTATTTAAATTCCTATCATAACATCCACTTTTAGCACTATAAGGTACAGAAGCTAATGTATTCAACAGTTTATTCATTTATTGAATGACTCTAGATATAAGACAGTCATTTACACATGCCTGGCAAGTGCCCTAACAATTACTTAAATCATAGCCAGTGCTAAAATGTATGTTAAGTTTAATTTATGTTAAACTTTTTAAAAAATGCTTCTGTGTTTTTTAACCATCATAAATCACTTTGGAAATGTGAAGGTATGTTTGTTATTTGGAATTCACTATCATGACAATGAAACTCAATGTGGAGGATACAATTTGCTGTTTAAGACCTCATACTTAAACTTACCTTTAATTTATCATAGTTGCATATATCTGGCACTTCCTATGACTGGGATAAAATATCTAACAATGTCCGTGGACTTTACCCTACATCACAAGGGAATCCAGACATATGAAAACTAACCCTAGCAGGAGGGCAGAATGAGAGCTGCATGCAGCCCCACGCTCAAACCTTTCCCTGTGAAGAGGCAAGGCCTTAGCATGATAAATTTTCCATAATATCCCTTTCCTTCCCAAGGCCTGAAATTTAATCTCTTTGGCTTACTAATTTTTCCAAAGTAATGTACTCAACTTGGTACCCCTGATGCTTAGACTTCTACTGTCATGTTTTGTGAGCTTGAAGACACCTAGATTATTAGGAAAAACATGTCTGGTTGTGGCTTCATGTGAAAAGGACGCATGACTTATGAGATTACATCTGGTGCATGATACCTACCTCTCAGGCTCTGTCTCTGCTGAGGAATTTCCACTGGAATGTGGAAGATTTGATTCTGAGAGCATGAGGAAACCTGAGGCCAATATACTAAGCAATGGCAACACCTGTGCTCATGCACAGAAAATCAAGGGACTTGTTTTCCCCTCATTATTCCACACAGGTCATATTACTTGTTGCCAAGGACCTACAAAGTGAATAATTTGGCATGTGCTACAAACAAGTTACCAACAAAAAAGTGCAGAGTTTCAAAATTGGTTGGGAGATTCATACTCATCATGAGACACACCACAACTAATCATCACAAATACTAGTCTTTAATAGCTAAGAATTCCATTCTCAGATATTCTTCATATGTAGTGATTATTTTCTGATTCTCTTAAAGTTTTGCAGGAGAAAAAGGAAACATTTTACCAAAAAAGCCTAACAGCAACCAGAATCATTTCCTCAGGAAGAAACAATTCACAAAATTTTCTGCACATGAGACACTATCTTCCCAATATTCTGCAGCTTGTCATATTCAAGCATACTACATCACCAACATGGATTTAAAACAATAATTAATATCATGAGGAATCACATATGGCCAAATCTTATTTTTAAATGGGAAAATTAGTCAGAAAATATCCAATGGTTTTTGTCCATTTTTCCTGTGAATTGTCTCCTTCTCCATTCAGGTGCTCTATCCTAGTGATATTCACGCTCCATTCACCTTTTTGAACTTTCTGCATGTGCGCACAAGTGTGCATGTATTCAGTATTCTAATAAGTGCTAGGTAGCTTAGAAACTCCTCTCTCTTTAAAAATGTGTAACTGTCAAGTTTGAATCCTTCTGAGGTTGAATCACACCACTCAATTGAAGTAATAGACCTGAAACTACATTACAGAGATGAAGTTAAAGATATATTACAGAAATACTTGTTGTTTTTAATAGTAAGTCTAATGCTAATCATTCTTTCTGCAAATTTAAAATTTCCATTTTATCATCATGTCTGGGTTATATATGTCAACCAGTATGACCACACTGGACCACATCAGTACAGTAATTATAAAAAAATCAAGGGAAACAGAGGCACAAAATACCCACAGTGGTGTTCACATTTTCAAATAGGATTACACTGCTTTCCTGATAGAGCTGCTCAGGGGAAACAAGTGAATACATCTCTCCAAACTGCAGACAACTGGGTAAGGCTCATGTTATACAGGGGACAATATGAAGACTGGAAGGAATGACACCAAAGTGATATTTGAGTTTCAAAGGAAAATGACTTGATCAACCTAAAAGTAACTAACAACAAAATGCATTGAATATGCACAAAACAAGTTGAATACAAATGTCTTGATTTGTATTTCAGATATAACACAAAGACTAATTTATAATACAACACTAAATAACACATGTACCTTACTGAATGCAGAACACTGTGAATAACTCGTTGTTCACCCATGGTTTCTTTTTTCTGAGACCAGAGACTCATCTGTGTACCCCCCAACATGAGCATATAAAGTTTGCATTGAGCCATGTATCACTAGTAGAGTATACGAGTCAACTTAAAAATTCAATAAAAGTTTAAACTGTAAACATGTTCTCTTCATTATCTAAGGACCCCATGGACAATATGAAACATAATCAGGGATGGAGACAAATCCTCAATGTATATCTCATGTTGAAAAACCTCTTGCTCAGTTCTCTAGGGTGGCCTTGGTTTTTAAACACTCCTAAGTCTTCCAAGGGATTGGCATTAAATTTGTGCACCACCATGACTCAGTGTTTTTACTTTACCCTAACACTGAAAACTTGTGGAAATTTTGTGACATAAAAATGAAAACACTGATCAAGGCATGGTAGTGCATGGCTGAATATTTAGCACTACAATGGATGATGCATGAGACTCACTTTATACTTTTTGGCTCCTTACACTTGCCTCACCTCATGGTTTCATGCTATAAAAATTCCTAGAATATTGCAGTCTTTTGCAATCTACGTGAGACCCCTTCTGTGTGTCTCTCTCTCTGACTGAATCTATCTTTCTCTCAATAAATACTTCTGCTCTTAACCTTAGTTGTCCCTAACATTCATTATTAAATTTAAGAGAATGTGAACTTGTACTGGACATATAATAGGTTGAGACTTTCATTCCTCTCTATATCCAACTCTGCAGTTAAAGTGCTGTCAAGGTCTCAAAGCTTTTTGATACCTTAGACAAAGTGATAAGAACTTGTCTCAAAATGCAACAAAAATTGTTTTTGGAAATTAATTTTTTTTTTCAAATTTTGGAAGATGTAGGTAAGTTCCAAATTTCTGAGGTCAGTCACAGGACAATAAGAAACATGAAATGTGCCTTAAAATCTTTGATGTCCAACAGAAACTCCTTCTCATGCTACTTTCATTGTAATGTCCAGCATAACTGCAAACCTCCAGTACTAGAGGTCTAATTTCCTGTCTTACCTCAGACATGCTTAGGGGAGCTGATCAGTAGACACAGAAGAAGTATTTATCCATGACTAAGTTTCCTTCCTTTGTATAGGCCTGTGACCCTTTTCCTACTCTCATTCCTAGCAAGCAGACAATCTTTCAGTGCTGTCACAGTAGCTCAAGCTCACCTCAGAAGACATTTACTCTTCTGGCTGCTGATTGTACCTCCCTCCACATGCCCCTGCTCTCCCATTTTCTTTCAATCACCTTGGCTCTTCTTATTCAAAAAGAACTTATGTTCCTATTCTTTACTACTCATGCAGATCCTGACTATGTGAATATACCCCTACTTCAGTAAAAAGTCCATCTCAGTGTTTCACTTGCTTCTTTTTTTTTGTCTTTTTAAGACAGGGTCTCACAATGCAGTTTAGGATACCCTTGAGCTCACTTCATAGACCAGGCTTGCCTTAAACTTGTAAGGATCCTCCTCTATCAGCCTCCTGAGTGCTGGGATTAAGGAAAAGTTCCACTAGGCCCCCCTCAGTGTTTCAAATTTCAGTTCAAATTCGAAGCACAGCCTCAAGGCTGCAGCAATATTTTCACATTTGACACCCATTTTCATTTCCACTCTCATATTCATCTCATATTTATCACATCTCTACATCCCTGCAGACACCAGTTTGCTGTGTTTCTCAAAGGGGGATTAACAGGCAGCACCTACAGGAAGTTGCTCTCTGCAAGAACTTTCCCCTCACGAGCTAATGCATCACCATCCCCCAAATACTTCACACCATTCTAAACTATGAAAAGCCTTGCTTCATGAGTTCAGTTGTTAAAAAGTGTTGATTTACTTGCCCTATACATAAGGCACTAGCTAAGGAAAAGCCCTGAGGTAAAGTAGAAAAATTAGTGGATTTGATAAGAATTAAAATGAGAATAGGCAATGACCTAGGGCTTTGAACCTGCAGGGAATTTTCTTCCCCACAATAAAAGGCAGCTTCCTGTGTACTATGGTGACTTGCAGCTGGTAATTACTAAAATCCTGAGATAACAGAAATGTAAATACAAACAGCCAGTTTATCTCTATACCCTGTTTCCTATAGACCCCACAGGCTAAAGAAATGGGTTAGAGAACCTGGCTCAAAATACTTGTTTTTACTGGGTGCTGTGACTCAGGACTATAATCTCCTCACACTGGCCCAGAGTTCAAAACTAGGCCAGACTATACAGATACACTCTGTATCCAAACAATAAAAATAAAACAGAAAAGAAAAAAGAAAAAGAAAAAAAGATAGATAGATAGATAGATAGATGATAGATAGATAGATGGATAGATAGATAGATAGATAGATAGATGGGGGTGCATTTCAAATTCATAGAGCCACATGTACTTGGCTGACTACCCATCTGGGAAGCATTCCAAAAGTCAAGGAGACCTTCTCATTTCTTATTTTGCTTCCAGAACTTCACACTCAGTGTTGAGAGATGATGAGTTCTGTTTATGCAGTAACATCATTCAATAACAGGTCTTACATAAGGAATTAACACAATAGTTTTCTGTCAGCTTAAGATACAACTTAGATTTGCCCTCAAACCACTAATCACCCCAAACACAGCTGTGCCTGGGGCTGCCCAAAAAGACATTCTGGGCTTACAGTGATTTTACCCATTTCCTTCCAAAACTCATGCAATTCCTTCCCATTCCCAGCTACAGGACAGCCAAGGTACCATTGTGATGCTTGAGGGTGTGGGAGAATCATAAGCAACCCTCCTTAAGAAATCACAGAATATAGAGGTGAGCTCAGCTCCAGGCCCTCAGCACTGAACTCACAGTTAGCACTTCTGCACCAGGGCCAGGGCTCCTCCCTTGACTCACCTGATTGGGTATGCAGCCCCCCTACCTTTATCAATGATTGGCTCCGTGGCCAGTCTCTCACTTGTGATGTCACCTTCACCTGCCAGGATTCATACTTCCCTTTAAGAACTTAACTGCTGGCTTTTTAGAGCTGCCCTGCATTTCCTAAAGGGCTCAGTTCCCTCTCCTGAGGCTGGGTCCTAAATGTTCCCAGGTCAATGTCCTCTGGAAGAATCAATCCCTTCAGGAAAGAAAAGATTATTTGGCCAGGTAAGACCAGGACAAACTGGAATGGGTAGGGGCAGCTCTCAGGAATGAGGCCATAAGCTTTATTGCCCAGATTTTCACAGGGTCTCTCTCAGTCTGCTCATTTTTATTGAACTAATTATTATGCGTCCACCAAGAGAACTCCATTACAGTGTAACTGATGAAACTACAGAAACACAGTAATAGGTTTATGGGAAAAAGTAAAGATGAAGGAAAATCCAAATATCCAACTGCTTTAGAAAAGCTTCATTCTGTATCCAGTGTCATAAATCATACCTAATTTTGAAGATAAACCTAGCCAAGCATGAGGTTCACTATGATTGCTGAAACAGTCCTGCATTAGATGCACTAGATCACCTCCTGGTAGGGAGTATGGGATATAGAAACACTTTAGACTGTAAGTGAAAACACTTTTAGCATGTATGTTTATATTCCACTCCAGTGTCATTATATTAGTGCATTGGCCTGTTGCCAAATTGACTTGACTTCATTATTTTAGGTTGCTTTTAATCAACACATATATTTTACATGTAAAATACAGATAGCATGAAAGAAAATCTAATGAAGCTGCTATTGGCATTTGCAGGCAGGCAATGGTACCTGGACTGGGATCCTAAGACCTGGCACAAGATCCAGGGAAAGGGGGTTTTGCCTCTTTAATCAATGCAGCCAGGAACAAAGGCCCTCAGATTTCTGACCACTACCTTCTCACAGGTAGCTGTCTGACCCTCATTTCTTTTCCTTTTTCCAAACAAAATGTTTTCATTTTCCATTTCAATCTTGCTACCTCTAAGCCCTTATTTTTATGAAGGTTACATTTGCTCATTTACTATAGGGCAGTGGTATGGTGTGCACCCCTACCTGTGACTAGGTCAGGTAGAAAATGATTTATCTTCCTTTTTATGGATTCCACTTATTTAGCAGCCAAAAACTTTTTTTCTTTTCTTTTTTACTCTCTAGTAAAATAAGAAATATATCTCTCCTAGTTTCCTGTTTTTGTCCCCAGCTACATTGTTTGTCCTGAGTCCCCAAGCTCTACCCCAAGTTTCTACCAAATTAAGAGGTTCAATACTTTTCTCTGTAGTGATTACTGGTTGGCTATTGATAATAGTCTTGCTCTCTACATAATAACAGTGACCCTTGAATAAGACATTTTCTTGTAAGTGTCCTAATAAGGGTTCTTATTAGCAATCCTGTATCTAACCAGATTTAATGTGATGGGTGTATCTGACATCAAATGAATAATTTTCTGTTTCTAAGCATCAAGCTTCTGACTTATCTGAGCCCCTAATTCACTCCTTAGAGAAGATTGGAAACCTGGCACTAGCAGGCTCCACTGGAAATTCTTGCAGATTATTTGGCACAAGGTCTCTGTGCAACCTCCATAGTGCACAGGCACTTTACTATTATTATTTTATATTATAATTATTTTATTATTTATTACTATTATATTATTATTTTAATATTAAAAACATCCTGTTATTAATGCATTTTGGATTCCTAAGTGTTTTTGTACTTACAAGAATAGAAGGCAACTGAATTTTGGTCATTCGGCATTTCTGTTACTGAACTTTCTATCACTGTGATAAAGTATCTGAAAATTTCAAATACTAAAAATGAAATTTTTAGTGGAGGTGAATTTTATCTCATACTTTCTGAAGATCAGACCATGGTGGGAATGTAAGACAGAGTACAGCAGGTCAACTCATATAGTTAAAGATATAGAATAAGATATGAAACATTTACATGAAAGGAGAATGAGTCCAAAGGCACTATGTGTGTGTCTCTCTGGACGTCCTTGTTTCTGACTCTCTCTCTCTGTGTATGTGTATGTGTCTGTTTCTGTGAGCACCCAGGGATTCTACAGTCGCACTGGGAGCCACCTCACCATTGCTTCTCTGCATAGCTCGTGACCTGCATCACAGTGCAACTCAGCCTCTTGGTGAACTAAAGCTCAATTTTCTGTCTCCACATGGTTGTTCTGTCTTGGTATGCATTGATATCACTCCCTGTGTCTCTCACACAGTGATGCACAGCAAGGTCCTCAGGGTCACAGAGGGCAGCTGCCACAAAACAAGCTCTAGAACTGGTCTCTGGAGTTGAATGCATTGTATTGAAATAAAGCCTGTAGTAAGCACA
>PVJX010048039.1:0-11634 GCA_004027295.1 Dolichotis patagonum
CATTTCCCAATATCATTTGGAGGGCTTCCAACAAGATCACTGCATGGAGACTTGGGCAACACAATGCCAAAGTCCCTCACTCCTTTGGAATTTATTCTCAAGCACTGGAAGGTGTTCGAAACTTTCATGTTAAAAATGAGTCCACTGGTATTTCTCTGCAGAAAGGCATAGCCTACTTACCCCCTAGAGCCAAAGTGAAAAACCCAGAGTAATGCTGTGTGCATACCCAAGATGAAAAACCCTGGTATCTATAGAGGTCCTCTAGACATGATCTTTGTAGCAGTACCTCTAATTGCCATTCCATAACTGAGATCTGTAAATCTTGAAGAATTTTGCAATCGGTCATTGCTCCTTTCCCCTCATGGCAGTTTGGGTTACTTCTTCAGAAGAGGAATTGTAGCATGCAGATGACTTAGTCATAAATATTTTAGGCAGTGAGATAGGACTAGTTCCTCAATAGAGCCAGTGCAGACACCTGGAAACTGCCGAGGGAGCTGATGCTTCCTGCTGTGGACCAGGCCTGAAAACAAAAGACCACACAAATACACCCATATCCTGAGGATTGATAGCCTAAATAGTGCTGATACCCCTAGAAAAGACTCACTATTCTCTAAGAATGCCCATCTTTCTATGTGACTTGCTTCCCCATTTGTCCCTAATGGAATCAATTTTACCTGAACTATTGATCTTATTGGCTAACTATAGTTAAGTCCCATCTTATTCCCATCTGCCTTGTGAGCTCCCAGTCTTCCCTCACCTTGAACCCATGGTTTTACTCTATAAAAGTCCCTGGAAAAGACAGAGTCCTTGGTAACCCACTAGGGACTCCTTTTGTCTCTCTTCAGACAGAAGCTTTCTTTCTCCCAATAAATATATACTGCTCTTCAAAAAAAAGGTGGTCGTTTTCAAGGAAACACCCTATTTGTACATTAACTATGAAAGGTAGTTTTCTGGGCATGTTAAACTGGATTGGAAGTTGTTTGCCTTTAGGGCTTGTAACTCTTTGCTTCATGCTGTTGTGAACTTTAAATTTCACATTGATTAGGAATTTAATTACAATACATTTAGTTTTACATTTGACTTGTTGTTTTTCCTAACAGCTTTTAAGATTTGACCCTTGTGTTACCCTTTTGGAATTTCAGTGTTACATGTTGTGGAGAGGCTCTTTTCTCAATGTGACTATTTAGGGATTCAATATACCATATTTACCTATATTTTGAATTCTATACATGGACACTTCCCTTGCATGATTTCTGTAAACTGCTATTATCTTCTTCACGCAGTCTTCCAATTTTTCACTTATTCCAATTAATTATAGGTTACTATTCTTTGCAATATCTAATAGGTTTTGATCTATTTTCATTGGTCTCTTGTTTTTTAAGATATTCCTGAGCAATATTAATAATGGAGGAGGTGGGGAAGTGGAAAAGAAAAAAGCAAAGGTTTAAAAACACAGAAAAAGAAGATGATAAGGAGGGGGAAAAGTACGATAAAGGATGCAATTAAGCAGTAAAAATAGATTTCAATAAAACTAACTTAAAAGACAAAATGAAAATAAAAAAGAGAAATTTCTAGACTCTTCCACAGAGAAACAGAAATTGATCAAAACTTCTGATATTCATGAGCCCCAGCTTCTTGTTCTGAAATTTATGACTTCTGCTGTGAACACTCTCAGTATATCGTTAAAAAAATCTCCTGGATTTCTGTTCAGTACACATTCATGGATCATTATTTTTGCTAGCCTAGTCATTTATGTATTGTAACATATTGTGTTTTTCACCTAAATTTTTATCATGTCTTCCTTAAGATCAATTATTTTGTTATATCCATTATATGATTAGTTATGTCATCTTTGATCTCACCAACTGTAGATCTTGATTATGTGAACATTTGATCACTTCTGTTAATTTGGGGAGGAAAGAGTGTGGTGTGATTCTCTTAATGCCGTTTGCTTAGAGATAAGCCACAGTAGTGTTGATGGCACAAGCTAAAGCACATATTGGTAGATACAAATACTCCAATCATAGCAACAATCAGGTAACAAAAAACAAGAAAGAAATCTGTAACAACAGACTCAAAGAGAAACTGGATATTGGTGTAATAGAAAAATAAATGAAGTACCACTGTGTCATCCATAAATGTAAATAGATGTAGAATAATAATAATGTATACAGAACTGTATACCGATTAGTGACATAAGATAATTATACACTAAATGAAACAACTATATTACCATTAACAATAGAAGGTAACTAGATAGCAATAGAATTGTTTCAAATAAATATCTAAAGATTAATAAAGCCTAATAGCAATATTAATAATGGAGGAGGTGGGGAAGTGGAAAAGAAAAAAGCAAAATTTTAAAAACACAGAAAAAGAAGATGATAAGGAGGGGGAAAAGTATGATAAAGGATGCAATTAAGCAGTAAAAATAGATTTCAATAAAAGTAACTTAAAAGACAAAATGAAAATAAAAAAGAGAAATTTCTAGACTCTTCCACAGAGAAACAGAAATTGATCAAAACTTCTGTTTCTTTGAACCATTATTTTCTTTCTCGCATTTACATTACTGAAATTCTTGACATATGGGATGGCATAGTGAGTTACTATAAGTTCTGTTTTGCTTTCACTTTCACATTTTTTGAGTGTGAATGCTGTGTTCCTCTCTGCCTTTCCTGCTTGATATAGTCAGTCAATGGTATCCTGCATCATTTTTGGGGCAGCCAGGGACTGGCAAGTGGTGATAGAGAGATGACTCTGAGATCAGGCTGATGGCGCAGATCTGATTTTTTACAGAAGTGCAGGAGTCTATATAGACTAAAGAGGAAGGGCGGAAGTGATCTCAGAGGAAGGGTGGGATTGAGCTTCAGCAAGGGTGGAGGTAGGCTTAGAAAAGGCGGGGATGCACTACGGGGCAGGTTCCAAGGGGGGTGGCCCTGGCAGGGATGCTCTACTCAGTGTGCTGAGTAGAGGGATGTCTGAGTGTGCTCCAACTCTCTCTTCTGCCAGGGCAACCAGTCAGACCTCAGGACCTTGACCTCCCACAGATTCCCCCTCTTTTTTTTATTAATTCCAAATGTATGGAGGCCATCATGGCTTATTGAGAATGTAGGGTGTGGACCCGGGTGCATAACATCCATAAGACATAAAAACCAATTAATCCTAGTAATCCTAGGAGTCCCAGAGTGAGAAGATTAGAGGGCAAAAAGAAGTATTGTAGGTTATGTAAGCAGTCAGTGAGGACAGTATCAGTCAACACTGGCATTTGGATGGAGTCAATTATCTGTATTTGGTTGGTGGGCTATAGAGACAAGTTCCAAAAGGTGCTGTTGTATGGACTCCAAATCCAGTCACAAAGTGAAAGATGCGCAGCTAACAGGTTGGCAGGTTTTGGAGTAATGCAAAGCACCACAGAAGCCTATTGTTGATCACAGACCATTGTAGCAACGTGCCACAGATCTTGTAGTTCTGCGTCTGGAAGGTCTATTTGCTGCTGAAGTTTTAAGAGAGCCATGTGGGTATAGGCGTTTATTTGTTGCTGCAGTTGAAAGGTCTCAGTGGTGGAGCTGGATAGGTTATTGAGAGCCTGGGTAGTCACTGTTAATCGAGTGAGGGAGACAGCAGTGGTGGCTCCTGCAGTGGCAGCTCAGCAGTTGCCTGGGCAGGATAGGGAGGAGATTTCGGGCTTGGTTGCAGCATGCTTTAATGGCTCCCCATGTGATGGAGGGTTGGTGGTGGTATTAGGGATACGCCTCCTCCTGCATCGAGTTGGTACACCCCTGGGTGACTGTCGTGTAGTGCAAGTCAATCCATCTCTGAGGTCAGCAGCAGTTGTGGGCTGGACATCAAATGTGGGGATCCACACAGGATGAGGGGCTGTTTCTAAAAAGACAAGCGAATCCTCTACCCTGGGTTAATAGGGGAGCAGCAGTTTGCCATTGTTGACTAAGGAGATCCTTCCATCTCACCAGAGGATGTGGAGTGGGAGGTGCAAGTAATGGGCCCCAATGTTTGTGAATAGGAGATAGCCCTTTTATCACTATGAATTTTGTTAATAAATTCATAGTGATAAAGGATTTAGTTAGTTTATCTAGATGAACTAACTAGATGAACAGTAGATGAACTAACTAGATGAACTAACTAGATGAATTAATTAGATGAACAGTAGTTCATCTGGTGTACTCCAGGGGCATAGGTTCCCCTCTGTTGTTATTAAAATGTTTAAGGAAGGATTGGTATGTTTAATGATGGTCTGTCTTTGGGGATAGTAAGGGAGTCCATGATGTAGGGAAATGTTATATGTTGAAAAGACATTTATGAAGAAGGCATTGGTGTAACAAGGACCATGATTTTTTTAACAACCACAGCTGCTCTACCAGTTGCACACCTGTAGAATAGTAGCAAACAGTTACATATTTTACATAGAAAATGTAGAAATCAAATCTCATACAATGTGGTAGCACAGAAAACCATGATGACATTTTGTAACGCACTTGAAGCTTCATTTTGACATCAAATTACTCCCTTTTGGTTACTTATCCCTATCTAATACATAGAAGATTTTACTTAAATTGTTGTCATTTGGGGGATATACATCTCATAAGCATCAGTGAGAGGCAGAGATCTGAATCTGAACCAAAATTCTGTCACCATAAACAATTGCTGTTTGACATTTGGGAAACCAGTATATCTGGAAGCATGAATATATGCACACACCATGAAGTTAGCAACAATCATTTGTCATAAGCCTATGAAAATCTTTTTATGGGCATTTTTTAAAATCAAAAAACCTTTTGTATTAGTGGTTTTTTTTAACGATGACCAATGTGAACATATTACAATATCATTGTCATATAACTTCAGTTGAGATGTCTCCCAGAAAGTTATGGAGATCATTGGAGCCTCCAATCAATGAACAAGAGCTGGTAAAATGTTACCAGGTGGCCACTTTCTTATTCATCAAATGAAGTCTCATCCAACAATCCCAACCCTAAGGGATATTTGTTTAATCATTTTATAATAATTTTTTCTTAAGAAAACTCCAAATATAACATTTAACATATTATCTTTGAACAATGAGAGACACTTAAATTATGATAAGCAACAATGTACAGTACATTTACATAACTGACTTTAGCATCATTGTGACTAACTGGGAACCCAGGTGGAAGCATGTGTTGTTATTTTATAACTCAAATAAATCTTGAGTAAATGATCTATAAATGCAAAAGAGAAAGGAAAGTTGCTGAGCTCAAAATAAAAAAGAACAGATGTTCACAAACAGACAAATGGACAAACATGGACAGACAATCTATATATATCCAAACATATGTAGAAGCAAACACAGAGTTGTCAGTGTCCACGAGAACTCTCCATGTCTTAGACTGGACAAACAGACAGATACGCAGGCAGACTAATGAACATCTTACACAATCAGAGGGGACTCAAATACATTTTAGCCAAATTGAATTACACAAACTTGCCTACAGCTGTACATTTTAAAATTTTAAATAGAGTAGTCAGATTTGTTGAAGTTCAATTAGCAGAGATCTCTACCATCTTGTGGGCATCTTGGGTCAAGTCTAGCTTTATGCTTTTCTATTGATTTTGGCATGGTCTCCAAGGCATCACTGTCATAGGACTGGGCATCAGCTTCTTGAGAGGAATCAACACCTTTTCTGGGTTTGGGCTCATGATACAGCTGGACAGCATACACTGGCACCCAGATAGGCCATTTAGCTTTTCCTGGAAAAACACAAGCACACCCTAGACCCCACATTAGCACTGGATTGGGTGTTTTATTATCCAGCATGAAGATATTTCCAATGGATTGGTTTCAGACTTTATTTGATTGTGTTATTGTTCTGCTGCAGTAGTTTCATCTGTATTAGAATTTAAGTATTTAAAATAGTGTATACTGCCATACAAATCCATAATGAGGTGAGCTCTCCCCTTTTTTTTTTGAAATTTAAATTTTGAGCACATTTAACTATGTTTAGACCTGAAGATTACAATGAACTTTTATGGTATGGTGTAAAGAAAATGGAAACTGCATTTTATATTTAGGTACCTTGGGCTCTCTTGTGACATGCAGGGGTTGCTCCTGCATGTCAACTCACTGTTGTTGGGGATCTGAGCACCAGTGCAGTGTAAACTCTGGATTTATAAAGCATATGCACAGGTGATAGGAAAAACCAGAGTAGCTCGGGCAGGCCAGAACTGTGTCTTACCTCTCTAATAATTATCAAAAGATCCAAAATCCCTAGGTACCTTTTTTTACTTACAGATTTTCCAATTTTTGTCAAGGGAAGAATAACCAATTGAGCAATAAAATAATCTAAGGAGATTTGAGCTGTGTTTTCAGTAGATTTAACCATAACCCTGATTTTTCCTTGCAAGTGAGACAAGCAACATTGTTTGTTCACCTTCCTTCTCTGGGCCAAACTCCAGGCTCAGTGGAGGTTTTGGTGTCCTCCCTTGCATGGGGGCCTCTAAGAAGCAGGGAGAGAAGCAGAAAGCAGCAGTTTCTATTAAGTAACCTTTTAAAATCTGTAGTGGGCTGTCCAATGGCATCTCTAACAAGGAGCATTGTGCTTAGTTTGGGGTATAGAAAAGGCAAATTTTGGTTAGTATTCAGGGTGTAGGGAAAAGAAACAATCCTTTATATCAATAATACTTGTGAGTTATGTTTGTTGTTTATTGGGTCCCTTTTTTGTTGCCAGGCTGAGGGTCGCCCTGTTTAGAGTTTAAATGGCTGTAATCTCTATCAGTCTTAGAGCAGCAGTGTGTCTCCCAGAAATAACCATGTTTGCATTTGGGGCACATTGGTGTTCACATTCATCCTTATAGAGAGCCAGGCTGTCTAGGTATTGACCGCTACTAAAAATGCTAGCTGTTTCCAATCAGTGGGACAATTAATTTCCATACTGACTGTTTCAAGCAGTACTTGGGCAAAAGGTACTTGGATGCCATCCTCTTTGACTGCCTCCTGGAGCCACTTTAAGGTTGTATGTTCTTGAGGATACCAGTGCAAAGGGCAAGCAGGATTCTGATGTAAACTAATAGGAAATGCATTATTTATCTCTTTTTCCCATTCCCAGTGTTTTGCCCGGTTATCCCGAATACATCATAAGCCTTCATAATAATCATGCCATTCTGTAGTGGTAGACTGAGATTTTCTATTTATATTTGTCTGACAGTAAGATTTCCATGGATCTTTAGGGCGTAATGACCCATCATCGGCAGTAGGGAGTGCTTCTGGGTAGGCAGGTGGGTCCTCCCTGTCAAGTTCCTCTTTCATTGTCTGACAGGGCAGAGGTTCTGTGGCGAACTTGGCCAGGTTGGGGACCCTTCTCTTGGTGTCATCTTTGGAGCTTTCAAAGGCTTCACAGAAGGGTAGATTTTCAGTAGAATAGAGGCCTTCTCCTCCATTGAGTTTACCCGATCCCACTGACTCAGCAAAATATATTTCTCCAAGTCGCAGGTAAGAAGATGGACCCCCACCATGTGCTCTGCAGCAGGGCAAGTGGCAGGATCCACTAACAGCAGGAAGGCCCCTGCATCGACCCCAGTGATGCTGTCCAAGCCCACCAAACATGCTTGGATGGTAAGTAAGGTAGGTTGGAGCCCCAGGGTAAAGGCTTTCCCCTCATGTTGCTTCACTGCTTGGACTCGATTTAGGAGCTGAGTCCAAGTCTGGTGGCCCATAGCTAGGCAGTGTGGAGCCAGGGATTAAGGGGGAGAAGGATTTCCTAATACTGGGAAAGGGCAGAATAGGCAATTTTGCATTGCCTAGCTTGCAAGAGTGCAGCAAGAGCCTGTGCCCGTGGGTGCTGCTCCTTGCAAAGTGTGGGGCCCATGATGTGAGTTGAGGACACTTACCGAGTCTGAGGAGGCACAATTGCCCCAGGTTTGGGTGCCACTTGCAGCATTTTTGGGGCTGTGGGGGACCGTCAAGGGGTGACAGAGAGATGAATCCATAGATCAGGCTGATGGTGTAGATCCAATTTTATTAAGGAAGTGCAGGAGTCTATATAGACTGAAGAGGAAGGGTGGAAGTGAGCTCAGAGGAAGGGTGGGATTGAGCTTCAGGAAGGGTGGCAGTAGCCTTAGGGAAGGCGGGGATGCATTGTGGGGTGGGCTCTGAGTGGGGGGCCCTAGCAGGGATGCTCTACTCAGTGTGCCAAGGAGCAGGGAGTCTGAGTGTGCTCCGACTCTCCCTTCTGCCAGGGCAGCCAGCCATACCTCAAGACCTCGGTCTCCCACCATGTCCACCATAGAACTCTAGTAACCCCACCACCATCAAGGTTTCATGTCCCTCTTTGCACTCCAAATCACTGTGCTTTCTGCAAAACCTTCTGGCCTATGGGTATGTGAGGTGTTCCTTAAAGGCTCTTTGCACACCCCAGCATGTGGCACCAGTTCAAATTCAGGCATTTCCTTGATCATCTCCTTGATCACCTTGTCAGATGGGAAAAAGAAAGACCACTAAACTTTGTTCCTAATGTGAGTAGCCAAGGGGGTGATGATAAGCAGTCCACTCGACTTGATGACAGTGCATTCAATCTCTCCCCAGAAACCAGCCTGGTTCCTTACCATGGAGAGTGAGATGCCTCATACTCGCTGACCTGAGCTGAAAAGTCTCAAGAGGACTTTGTGTAGCCAGCATCTTCTCTATGTCTGTATGTCTGGGAAATCTCCTACCCAGGCACCTGATGTATAGGTATTCTGTGGCTTCTGATTCTTACAGTGGCTCAGTCTGAATCAAATACCACCTTTCCAAAACATCTTCTGCTTAATCACTCAGTGAATGCTACACCGAATTACTTTTCCAAGTGTAACTTGCTATGTGGAGCCAGTTACTCTCAGAATAAAAGCACATACAGTGTGCTTTTGCTGGTTACAGTAACTAAGGTTTTTGTTTGGTCGCTTTTCTGTTTTCTATTTTGTTTAAATGTAGCACAGCTTACCTTGGTAATTATTTCTCCTTGGGGCTTCTGACCCCTTTCAGGCTTATTTTGTTTTGCAGAGACAGTTTCCCTTCTAATCTCTACAGATGTTTAGGACTGCTGTTTTGTAGCTAAGTGTGGTGATACATGCCTATAATCCCAGCACTTGGGATGCTTAAGGAGAAGTATTGCCAATTTAAGGTCAATCTGAGATCCCTGGTGAGATCTTTAAAAAAAAAAACTAAAATGAAACAAAACAACCTGCCCCATTTTATATCTATAATGTAACACACTGCACAATGCACTCAGGTTATGCATTTCCTTTCTGAATCTCCTGCAACACCTGTGGACACCACAAGGTGTAATTCAGCCCTTAAATGCTGTAGTGCCTAGGCCACATGACATTCAACAGAATTTTGGCCTTAGTGTGGAAGAATCAACTTTCAGGCACCAAAGGATGATTGTTGGACAGAGGATGTCATGGAACTGAATTAGATGGTGCTTCTGGGAGTGGTAAACAGGGTACTGCTTGGATTTATTTTGATTTTCCTTTAATCACAGGTCTGCATTCTCTTGCAATGAACTAAACTGGTTCTCCTTCTGTTCTCCTTCTGTTTTCTTTCATGCAGTGCGTGGCTTGAATTTAGGAGCTGAATGGACTAGAGTCTTCCTCCTTCCCTCTTTAGTTGTGCTCTGTTTGATTTTGATTATGCTTCCACAGGCATAGATAGTTAGAAGTTTGTGCCTTTATCCTGTGATCAGATACTTCAGTTAAGTTAGAGGAGAGGAAGGTGCACTGTGGTTAGTCCAGTAGCCAGTTTTCACTGAAATCTTAACAGCCTTCTCAGTCTCCACACCTTTCCCTCTGTGATAAACCCGACCACCAATTCTACCTTCTCATTCTGTGAGGTTCTAGATGAGTACAGTATGCTGCACCCTCTGGCTGTGCCTCTTTTCCCAGGCTCTTCACTTGAGATTTTTCTCAGCACTCCACAATGTAGCAATACTCTGGCAGTGCTCTCAGTGATGCTGTGGACTCTAGGGTTTTAGAAGCTTTTGCTTGGTTGTAGAAGGTCTCATGTTCAGACACTGAACAATGGGCAGTGGCAAGGATATTATATGGACTCAGAGGCACAGGTGTCATGATGGGAAATGGCATGTTGTGTTGCTGAACATGTTACTTTTCTTCCCAGGGCCAAATCAGTGGAAACCACTGTTTGTACCTGCAACTCTCTGAACCATGGGTCCCTAAGAAGGACTGTGTCTTTGTTTTTTACTTTCACAAAGGCCTGCTGGTGATTTTTCAGTCACCCTCTCTGAGTGATTATCTGGCTGTCAGTTACACTGAGTCGCTAGTCCATGAATATCTCCCTCACTGGAGTCGCTCTCCCAGTGAGGAGAGTGGGTAGGCTGGAGACAGTCTCAGCAGACACGCTCCCTCTTTCAAGCACATTAGATATTTTTCAGGGGCGATATGTTTACCAGTGGGGCTGGCATGTAAGGAGTGTTGGGTGCCTGAGTTGCCCAGCTTCTCTTTCTGCATTCCCCTGATCCTGGGCTTGATTTGGTGGGTTACTACTGCAGGTTGTCTTAATCTATCTGTGTTCATCTGCCTCCTGCATTACTGAGTACCTGAATTTTCTAGTAAAAATCTTCTAAATTTCCTTTATGCACCACTGTCTATACTCAACCCTTTTGGCTGGTCTTTATATTTCTTCCTTTGAGGGTTTTCTGCTCAATTCACTTGTTCATTTAATGATTAGGCTGCTTATTTCGGTGTTCAGATTTTTGAATTCTTTACATACTCTGAATATGAATCCTCTCTTGGAGAGTATCTGGTAAAGATTTTGTCCCATTTTGTAAGTTGTGCCTTCTGTTCATTGTTTCCTGTGCTGTAGAGAAGTTTTTTACTTAGTTGTCGTCTAATTTCCTTATTGCTGATTTACTTCCTTTGCTATTGCGGTCCTATTCAGGAAGTCTTTTCCTGTGCCTATAACTTTAAGCTTATTTCCTACATCATAGTCCAGCAGTTGTGAGGTGCCCAGTCTTATACAAAAACTTCTATCCATTTTATCTAATTTTAGTACAGAGTAAAACCTCATTTCATTTTTCTGCCTATGGATAGTTTTCCTTGAATCTATTGCTGAAAACTGTATCTTTTCTTTAGCACTTATTTTTGCCTTCTTTGTCAGAAGTCAAATGGATTTAGATGAATGAGTTTCTTTTTATGTCTTCTGTTTTATTTTATTTGGCTACATGTCTCTTTTGGTGAAATCATTATTTTTCTGTTACTTGGCTTTATATTGTAATTTTAAATTTGGTATTTTGTTGCTTTGAGGTTTGCATGGACTATTATGGGTCATTTGCACTTCTCTATAAATGCTCAGTTTGCATTTTCTAGTTTGGTGAGGAATGTTGTTAGTATTTTACCAGGGAGTACATGGACTCTTTAGATTAGATTTGGTAATGCAGCCACTTTGGCATATTTCTGCCAGTACATAAAAAAGACAAATTGCTCTGCTCTTTTCATTATGAAGGTCTTCTATCTTGTTTGATAGGTTGATTCCTAGTTATTTATTGAGACTATTGTAAATGAAATCATTTCCATTTCTCTCTTAGTAGTTCGTTGTGGTACATAAGATAGTTACTGATTTTTTGTGGCAATTCTATATCTTACCTCTTCACT